>JBCAUG010017279.1:0-10852 GCA_038406175.1 Haplosyllis leylae
CCCCCCCCCTGTGAACTGACAAACAGGACTGAAACTATTACCTTCCCCCATCCTTCGGATGGCGGGCGGTAAAAATACCAAATTCCCTGACTTTTGCCTGACTGGAAAAATGCCTTCCAATTTTCCTTGATTTCCAGAAGTTGCAAGTACCCTGACACTGGCTTACTCCGGGACCAGAACTGGGGACCAAAACCGGGACCGGAAAAAATGGGTTGTATGAGATTATGCAGAATGTTTCACATTACACAGGTACCAGGACCCATTGTTTCCTATTGTGCTGGTCCCGGTCCCAGTGCCAGTCCCAGAGTCACCCAGTGTGATTAAACCATAAGAGGTACAATACTCTTTATGCAAATGTCACATTTTGAGTACAATTCGCGAAAAAAATGGGACCGTGCTGAATTTCAAAACTGCAATTCGAGATACATGTTGTTTGCTGCTATTTACTGTATTTCAGCAAGAAAAAACACCCTGTCCCAAATACTAACTCCAACCACGACAAGAAAGCTTCTCCCAATGAGAAATTATCCTGGCTAATACGAGAACAGAAGTATCAGCAGGTGGATGAACTTTTACTGAAAATAAAAACAACAGAGTTTACTGACAACGACAACATATTTACTCCATTACAACTGGCAGTCATCGTCGGGAATCATTCATTGGTGAAAAGACTTTTAAATCTGGGTGCAAATCCAGAAACAAGAGGTTTCAAAGATGGACAATTTACCCCTCTGCAGCTTGCTGCTAAGTATGGCCACAGTGACATAGTGCATTTGTTGGTGGAATCGGGAGCTCGTCTTGACGGGATCCCTGAGGATCTGAGGCGTCAGAGTGACCCCCCAATTCATATTGCTGCCTATCACGGTCAACTGCAGGTTTTCAATACATTTTTGTCCCTAAAAGCTGACGTGACCTCTAAAAATGTTCGCAATGGCACACTGCTTCACACACTATGCGCAGGAAGTTGGAACACAACAGATTCCTCTTCTTTTAGTAGCTTTGACAATAGTTACTCGACTCAAAGCATGTCAAGCGAACATAGAGCCATTCTTCATAAGCTGATACAATTGGGTGTCAATGTCAATGTCAGAGACTGTGTCGGAGATACACCATTACATGTTGCAATAGAAAGAGGAAACAGCGATGTCATCAGGATATTAGTTAGCCACGGGGCTTCTGCAGTCTTGACAAATTGGGTGGGCGACACTTTTCTCCACAAAGCTGTCCTCAGCCGTTTCTTGAAAACGGAGGACTTAAAATACATGCTTTCAGTTTGTACATGTACGAATCAAGAAGGAAATATATTTCCATTGTCCTCTTTGCTAAATCAGAGAAACAAGCTCGGTTACTCCGCATTGCACAATGCAGTCCAATCAAACAACCCAGATGCAATAGAATGCCTTTTGGAGAATGGTGCCACTTCAACCTTAACACTGCAAAAAGTAAACAATGCGAAATCATGGAAAATTATGTCAGCCCTGACACCTGTACAGTTAGCATGTGCTCTTGGAAACTACGAAGCTCTAAAAGCTTTAAATCCCGTTTATTGTGATGACTTGGCCCAGACGAAGGAAGGTATGCTTGGCATCATAGCGTTCACTTGGTGTAATCTTATTGACGCTTACAAAGCAGAGAAAAATAGTCGTATATCCTTAGAATGGTACCTGTACGACAGTGAAGACAAATTCATCAGAACTGTCACATTCCTTGCCCCTAAAGCAAAGGACATCAATGCATACTTGCCAGGGCTAAGGTTGAAAAGAACTCTGTTGCATTTCAGTGTGTTTAAGAAGAGAAAACTTTTGCTAGCAAGTATCTGTGAAAACATAGCTGTAAATTTGGAAAAACCAGATGGAGACGGTAAAACTGCCTTACAAGTATGTTTGGCCAAGAAAAATATCCAATTCTTGGATCTAGCGGAAATCCTGATCCAAAATGGGGCTAGCGTACATGTTTCAATTGTCACCACCAACAGCTCAAGAACAGTTTTGATTAAAGCCATTGAACTCGGATCCACAAAGCTTGTGAGACAAGTCCTAATGGCAGGCGCTCACACTGATGAAGAAATGGTATGCGTTGAATGCAAACAATCTCTCATTTATCGCCAAGATGTTATTAAATGCTCAATAATCCAACTCTTGTAACTCGCAGATTGCAGATTATCATCATTCAATGTTACTCTTATTAAGCATTCGACACTGTCCAACAAAATGCTGCAGACCTTACAGATGTTGGAAATGCGGCAATCAGAGGTGTTTTCGCTGAAATGCTTGACAAGAAAAGTAATCAGAAATCATCTGTTTCATTCAAAGTACATAGAAGAATTACCAGTTCCAAGTCTGATAAAGGCTTTCTTGCTCATTCCAGAGCTTGAGCGTTACTGTCTTTAAGTAGTAGTTTTTAATTTTTTGTGTTTTGCAAGCAATTAAAAATTGAGTCCTTTCATCACAACACTTTCTTTTCAAACACGGATGCCGTTTCACAGCCTCGCTATGAAATATTACACGGGGTCCCTCCTTTTCCTCAAAAAAGAAAAAAAAATTCTTGACTTTTCCAGCAATTTTTACCAACTTTCGGTTGTTTTTAATTTTTTCCGCAAAATTTCTCTATTGCAAAAACGTGCCCAATTTTCCTGGATTCTTCAGTTTTTACTAATTCTTACCCTTCTGAAAAGTTGTAGACTACTTGTTCTGATGTCGATTTTGCATTCGAGGACCCACTACAATCTGGCCAGTCACCATTCCATTCACTAGACTCTTCATCCGCTAATAAAGCCTGAAAAAACATTTATTCAAATGGTATACTTTGTTAATGCAATCGGTTTTGAATAATTCTACTTTTTTCCCACAAAAACGTTTTTGTGATTACATACAATTATGTCTTCCTGACAGTTTATCATCTTTACCACTGTGTAATAACAGAGATTATACCTTAGTGCTTTCTTTTGCTTCAGTTTCAACGTCAAAATGTGTTTCTATCTGCTCGTCACCTCCAACATCTTCAAACGTATCATTTTCAGTTAAAATTCTTGCTTTCTTTAATGCTTCTTCTGATACGGAGACCTTCTCTCCTCGACCAGTCTGGAAACCCATGAAACCATTAAGAGCTTCCGTTGAAACGTTTGTGAATGTTATTCGATTGGTGGAAGATAAATCCGTCTTAAGACCCTGACATTGAGAAAACTGATCTCTATTATGACAAGCTCCTGACAAGCCTGGAACTTCGAATTCTGTAACTGATTCATGACATTTTGCCGCTTGTTGAAGAGCATTCTCAGAAACAGTGACAGCAGAACCTCCCGCAGTTTGGAATCCAGTGAATGACTTGACTGGAACCACGACATTGTGATCGTATTTTTGCGACACAGCCTTGAGTGAGGCATCTGAAACAGCAATTTTCTTCCCACTTCCTGAAGTAAAACCATCGAAAACAGGTGCAACGGGTGTAATGTCCCCCTGATCATGTTCCAAAAGATTCTGCGTTTTCTCAAAGGTGGCTTTAGATACAGTAACAGCACTCCCTGATGCAATTTGGAAACCTTTATTTATTTGTATATTGTTGGACTCCCTTGAAACATCTTTCGTTTCTTTCGTAGCACAGTTCTCGGATACATTTCCGACTTTTTCAGCTGAATCGTCTGGTAGAAAACCGACATTTGCACTTCCCACACGCCTGTATCTATCTTCATCGATCGAACTAACATCACGGAACAGATTCTTCGTTTTATCTAGACTCTCTTGTGCTACAGTCACTTTGTTTCCCCCAGCAGTTTGGAATCCAGTGAAGCCGACTGCAGTATTCATAACGAATGGTACAGTTGGTACATTCATTGTCTTCATGTGAACGTTACATCCTTCATTTTCTGTCATACTAAACATACCTTCTACTCGTTTCAATGCCTCCTCAGAGACAGAAACTTTCCTCCCACTCGCAGTACTGAAGCCTCCAAACTCTTTATTTGCAAAACCAGTTTCCTGTTTTTCAATGTCATCAAAAGGCTTCGTGTCCTTTTCTGAAACGTCCTCTTGGCTTACTTCTGAAATACCAACGTTTCGTCCAGTTGCTGTTTCAAAGTCGACAACAGATCGGCTTTTCGTGCTACTGCAGCCCGTGTCTACTAAGCTTTCTTCGTCATTCCCTGTTTTCCTACTGCACCTGCTGGCATCTCCAATGATTCCTAATGATTCATTCGAGATCTTAACCTTTTTTCCTCTGGCTGTCTGGAAGCCAATGATTGAATCCCCACCACAAATTTTAGGTCGGATAGCATTTAAACTATTTTCACTTGAATCACCAATTGTGTAATGAGCTTGAATCTTTTTTAACGACTCTTCAGATACAGCAACTGTCCGTCCTCCAGCAGTTTGAAATCCAGAAAATCCCACCTCAAGTGTTTCTTTGCGATTGCTTCCACCGTACTTAGATTTGCTCAACTTTTCATTTTCGATCTTCTTTTCTTCACACTCCTTAATGCAGAGTTCGTTTTCATAAGGTTTTACAGTATTACCTGGTTCTTCGGGGCTCAAGGGAATAGGTTCACCACATTCTCGATCATCGTTCATGTCACTGAACAGCTGTTTAGCTGCACCGTACGACTCATCCTGTATCATTATTGCGTATCCGGAGGCTGTTACAAAACTTGGACTTTTCACACTAGTATTGAGCAAACTGTTTGCATCGTCTTTCCGGGACTCCTCCATATCTTGCTCAAATTTTGGATCAAGTTGCATGCCTATTTCTTCTTCAACATCTTCAATCTTTGCTTGATTTCTCACGTCATTGCTTGTTGGATCATCCGCTAAGCTAATAAGAGAGTCGTTGGTTTCCAGTGGACTCCACTGTGAATCATTCTCGCAACCAATGCTAATGTGACTGATGACAACAGTTGAGTCTGCAGCGGAGCTATTTATTCCGTTTTCTATTTGGTCCTTTTTTGGCTCGCGACCTTCTTCAGTTTCTACCTTTTCCGTGCTAGAACTAACTTCTTCTCCTGGTTCACACGGAGGTCTTGGTTCATCTGCTGCGGTTAATTCTGTTGTTTGTGGTTCTTCCTTAATTTTAATTTCACCATATGAGGTATCGTCTTCAATCGACCGGTGGGATGGAATCTGTGTCCAGGCGATATCGTCGTCTGTTTCCAAAAATACATTAACCATTTGGGTGGAAGTCAATCCATCCAAAATATCATTGAATTCACCTCGTCCACTTTCACGATTTGTCTCGCAGGTTTTACCAACTGTCTCAGTAAAATTGTCTTTGGCGTTAAAGTTTAGCTTTGACTGATGACTGTTTTTCCTGGTCGAAGATGCTGGTTTTGGAATTTTGAAAGGTTTAAACCCATCGGGAACTTTGATACCGTCTTTCAAATTACTCCGGTCATTAGGATGCGATTTTGCATCCGCAGTAATCGATATGTCATGTTCCACACTTACTTCTGCCATTAACTGTTGGGCTTTCAGTGTTGCCTTTTCTGAGATGGCGATTTTCTTGCCACCTGCTGATTGGAAACTTACAAACTGTGGAATGTTATCACCTGTTGAGCTTTCTTTCTGCTTCCCGTCAAATTCTTCTTTGGGAGCAAGTAGTTTTTCTGCATGTGTTTTGTGGACTTCTGCATTTTCCCCCAAAATAGTACGGTCTCCCTTTTTCCTTGAACAAGTAGATTCACCGTTTACAACATTCTGGGTGGGTCCGTCTTCTTTATCAAAAAATGCTTTGGACTTTTCTGACACTGGTTTAACACAGATATCAGAGCTACTTTCCAAATCTGCAAGCAGACCTACTGCTTTTTTCCTATCGGCATATCTGATATGTTTTCCACTTGCTGATTGAAAGGAGACAGATTGAGGCATGACTTTTTCTGTTGTGGACTCAATTGTATTCATATCACATTTCGCTTTTTGATGTTCGTTGTTGAAACACGAATTCGAATTTTTCGACATGTTTTCAGGAAACTGGACTCTTGCATCGCTCCCCTTTATTTCCGCAGATACTTCAGAGTTGTCATTTATTTCGATCGGTTTCTGTGGTGATATTGGTATATCATGGATCCCAACCTCTCTATTGTAAGTTGTCAAAGACGTAAAACCTGCAAATTAATATAAAAACATCACATTTTCATTCACCAATATGCAACACACAAGCGAGACCAGAGGGGGTAGTGCTGTGCAAAAGAGTCGTTCCCGAGCCAAGATTCGGTTCCTGGTCCAGCAGGTAGCTGGCAGGCGTGATGTGGCAAATGATCATGATTAAAATTTTAATAACCCCTGAAGAGAGTGCACTCCCAACGATCCTAGACTCGATAAACTTCCAAGAGCACAGTATTGTATGCCTTTATGTAATTTGGTAAATGAATGATGTCACACCCCATACTCTCCAGCGGTCACCTGGACCAGCTCAAGTGCAAATGAGTGCTGATTGGAGAACTTATGCCCAGTAACCAATCAAGCTGTCAGTTAGATGATGTCAAAGCAAATTACCTAGCGATGTGCTGGCCTCGTCCATTACCTGTGGGGTTGTGCTGCAGTGTGGCAGCTGTAGCTATTTTTCAGAATTTTACCCCTGGGACAGAATCTGGCTGCCAATTACCGTGCTGATGCTGGTGACAACTGCTCCCGACCCCCTATTTCCCTCATAATTTTAAATTTACGACCCCCACCCCCTAAGTCGTTAGCTTTGGTCAGTGTGTGACATATATACATATTCCTTTACTCCTAACACCAATGACAGACACAATTACCCCTTCACATTAAAATGATATGCGTATTCATGCTACGTTATCACGACTGTTCACCGTAGAAAATGATTCCCATTGCAGTTTCTGGAGGTTTTAATCACACACTGACACTGACAGAGGCTAAAAAGAAAGCCTTCAAGTAGGTGCATCGACCACGACCTCCGCTCCTGTCGGTCCTATGGGAGGAGGGTGGGGCTGGGGTGTCCCATGTCTGTCCCAGTGCATTATGGGATAGGGATCCCCCCCTGTAAACAGACAGACACACAACAACTGCACACATTACCTTCCCTCGTACTTCGTACGTGACGAGTAAAAATTTGTTTTGTAATGATAATACAATTTTTGTGTCGATATTTCACCTAATCAAACCTTAAGAAGTCGAAAGTTAAGTGGATTGGGAAACCAACGAGCTGGATTGATAAGACAGTTACCTGAAGTGTATCTCTTCCAGTACGGTTTTACAGCAACATTTCCGCCCTTTTCACTGCTTAATTGTATTGCACTGTCATGTTTAAAGTATGATAGACTGTTTGTCTGGTTTTTCACATTTCCTTCATTCATATTTTGTTTTCCCTTTTCAAAAAATAATTTTTGCTTTCCTGCAGCCTGGTTATCACACTTTTCCTCAAAGTTAAACACTTTCTTAGGGCAAGTTTCCCTGATCTGACTTGAGCTCGGATATGAAAAGCGTTTTGCTTTTCTCCTCAGACCTAAATCCGATTTAATCCTTGTTTCATCTGCAGTCTGAACAGTTGACACATTGTCATTTGGAATTTCTGCGTCTTTCGTAGAAACAATCTTCTTCCACCGAACTGGTGTGTTATGGTTCATTTTTCCAATTGGTGTAATATCTACATCTAAATCCTTATCACAGTTTGATGCAATAGGTGTTGAAGTGGCGGTGACTATTGGTTTACCTACTGATGTTAATGACAATATGCGCGTCGAGTTATCATCACCGTTATCGCAAATTTCGAACCCAGTGCTGCAAGGGCCACCTTCATCTTCTTGTGTTGTGCACTCGTTCTGACTAGGCTGGTATTGTATATTGGCACATTCAGCAGCTTTACAGGCCGCTTGCAAAGTTGAGGGTGAGATTTGTGAAAATAAGTCAACGGGGGATTCCAATTTGACGGGGGACTTTCCTACATGTTCATTGGTCAAAGGTGTTTTAAATGTTACTTCCGTATCTAAAGATTCATCTTTATCAGAATATTTTGGCTTCTCTGATACACCAATCCCTTGCGAGTTCTGTGATGGAGACAGGAAATAAAGATCTTGTGATTCATGCATTTGTTTCACTCTCTTTACCTTTGGTGCTGATTTCTTCATCAGTTTAACTCTGGATGGGGGAGTATTAATAAATCCTAACATGTCATCGCTTGATTGACTTAATTGTGAACTGTTTGGCTGATTACTCGACCCTTTCGATGCTGTCGTTTCATTGACAGTATTCTCTATTCCATTATCATCTATTAGTTTATGATCTTCTATTCCATTATCATCCAGTAGTTTATGATCCTCAATTCGATCAAATTCTTCACTTTCTGACACCAGGGCCATTGCCTCTATTTTCTCACTTGTTGTATCAAACTCTTGAGAACTTTCCAAATCAGTCTGATCAAATAACTTTCTTGACGGACCCTGAATGTAAATTACAAAAGGTAAAATCATGAACGCAATAAAAATATGCTGTAACCTGAGCGGAAAGGGAAATGCCAATGAAACTTAACTATCAAAGTTTTATGTTTCAATGAACACTACAAAAATTCAATTTCAAGCTACTTACGCGGCAAATGATAGTGCTTGGCTCACATTCCTTATCATCCCAATGAATCTCTACACTTGTGTCTGGAAAGTTGAGAACACCACTATGTACAGCACACTACAGACAAATACTACCAGAGACATTGAAACATGGTTCTTTCATCTCAACCAAAGTATAATTTCATCTGAATTTTTAGGCACAAAAACTATTTGTTTCTGATTATGGTCTCTGATTATATGGATTAGTTCGGCACGACTAACAAAGCGAAGCTATGGAAAGGAAAACTTTTCACTGTCATCGAAAAACATTTTATTGTATTTTAGGATGCTTGAATATATGAAAACGAAGAAAAAGTGAAACCTTCTAAAATGACATGGGTCGGTGGTGTTGCGAGTGAACTGGTCCATGATAAGCCACTCTCGTCTAGGTCAATACCTAGCGATTTCTTCAATTGATTGACACCATTAGACTTCTTGCTATGTGTTCTTGAATTCCTGCGAACAGGAACAAAGATATTTGCGTAAGATTATACACAGTTGATTCTCGTTGATGCCCTTAATCTATGCGGTACGAAAATGGGACTGTAAAACTTACCGACTGGATGAGCTGGACAGAAGAAATCGAAGAGAAAAAGACTCGTCTGTAGTCGCCCCTGCACTTTGGCTTGGTATAGCAGCACCCTGTCCGGGAGTAGCTGGACTTTGAACTGAACAAAGTAAAGACGTTAAGTAAACGATATTTAAGAATTTCATCTTTTGCCTATTAAGCAAATCTTCGCTTGCTGTGTTTTTCTTTGTTACTTCTAGTCATTATTAGCCACACTGAACACCATGCAAATTTGTTCAATTGTTTTGAATTGGACATCAAGGCCGCAAAAGTACTGTCTCCCAAGTTGTAAATAATAATACTACTGGAGTCTTCCAAGAATAGAGAACAACTCCTTACAAATAACTATTCATACTTTACCAGAACCAGATTCTTGGGTGGTTATTCCCAAAATGAGAGACATGAGGAAGGAGTTACCAGTGTTCGGATACATATTATGTTTGTTTTGTTGATATCCGTGTATCGTAGCACCGACCGGACCATCAGGACTGGTGCCTTCATTGCCAGGCACTGTGGGACTTGTCAAAGTAGGACCCTCTTTTTTTAACTGCATAATAAACAACTAGTAATTAAAGTGTGCATTTGTTGTTTTTTTTTCAACATGCCATATTGCCTTAGTTAATACATTAAGTGTATGTTACAAATGATGCTAAGGGAATTGGAAGAGCTCTCTCAAACTTCCTTGTCGGTTTAAAAACTTTTGGCAACACAACATAATTTTAATAGCCGTTCTCCTTGATTGATCTTAAGTGCCCTGTAAAGTGTAACCACAAATACAAGCCTTTGGGTTTCTGCTTCTTCCAGTCACATTCTCCGACAATCCTCCATCAGATTGTTTGGCACATAAATCTTTGAACCAATCTTCGTTTACAGGACCAAGAGCTGTAAATTAAAAATTTGCTGCATCTATTGCGACCAAATGAAAAATAATGTGGTAGATGCGCTTACAAATGAAAATCACATTGCCTACAGTCTACCTGTTTGTTGTTCCTCAGTCAGTAAATATTCCTCATTTTCTGTCGTTTGCCTTTGTGTCCACGGTGAAAAGAAATGGATGCCGTCTGCTGGATGGTTCTTGTCCTTTGACATTTTAAAACAATTTCGGAAAATCTATCAAATGAATGGCCTGATCTGAAATGATTTCAAATAGCTCTAGCTCTATATAAATTTTAGATTTCATTTTCCGGCAACAAGTTTGTACAGTCTGTATCGAAATACAACATGTATCTGAAAACATTGTGTTTCCAACAGTAGAATCTAATGCCTTTATTCTCTCAGGAAGTAGATTCTAATGCTAGATCTAGACATAAGCTAATGAGAGATATAGATCTGCACTCTACACCTTGAAAACGACATTTGACATGATTTGGCTGCATGACATCTAGACTCTAGATCCACATCTGATCCAGAATCATCGATGTCGTGTACTTGGCATCTGGCTGTTATCACCCGATTTTTTTTTACCTCTAGGGCTACTCACATACAAAAATTTACTGCATACCTGAATCTATACCTGTCTCAAGATTTAGAGTCCAGATCTAGATCTACATGTGATCCTTCCAACAGTTTGAGTTTGACTGGACTCTCTGTTATGTAAACATTGTTGGTGGCTTGCTGGAGTCACCTTAGTGGTTGATTGATGGTTTTTGCCCCGAAGTTTTGGGTCCGTGGTGGGGACCTACGAAGGCCTTTTGCAGCTCAGTGACTATACATGGGATGATGGTTCTATTTGCAGGTGGTGG
>JBCAUG010017290.1:0-10851 GCA_038406175.1 Haplosyllis leylae
CAGCTGAAACCTTGAACTATCAACAACTACACACAAATATCAGTACATGTGAGCTTTATTTGGCTAATATAACAGAATGCAAAGGCCCTGAGAAACTATAGTTGTTAGTTAACTTACTCGGATTTCCTCGGCGTAAGCTGCCAGCGCCAGACGTGTTCTGTCAAACCGGAAGTCCAGACCGTAGATCACGTGACGCAAAAACTGGATCATTGTCCTATGGTAGCTGGAGAGACTCCCAGAAAAGTCCACCATTATGATGACATCGTGCTTCCTGGTGCACGCTGCAAAATGTATGCACATTTACCCCAAAATGCTAACGAATTATTCAGTGATTTTCGTGAGAATTCGTTTTTGGTTTCTGGAATGTCCACCTGAAATCGCGGGCAAGTCAAAATGCGGTGCAATCTTACTTCGTTGACAAATATCCCCGGATCGATCGACTGAACATTCACACCAGAATCGTCCTAATTCATCGATACAACTGCCTCCAAACTGACAAGGGTTACTCAAACACTCGTTTTCATCTGTCGCACAATTTTCGAATAAAATTTCACAATTAGAATTCACAAAAATGACATTTTTAAATAGATATTCACAGATTTTGATGAGTATTGATAGAATATTTGATAGATCTTATACCAGCTTACCGTCACAGGTAGCTCCAATAATATCTGGTATCAATGCTTTGAGATTATTAAAACTGTCTACCGTGAACAGGTTCTGCTGGTAAGGATCGCTGGTCATTCCCTGAAGCACAGGAGTGTTCAACATGTAACCAACTCCAACAGTTATAATGTGAGCACCCTGAACTCTCGCTGCTATTGCCTGTGGCAGAGTTTCAGTCTCATCAACATTAGAAGCACCATCACTGAAAACTATAGCAAAGTTGGGAACACCTTCTCGGTCCCCTCTCGAAGGACGGAAAATGTCCTGTCGCATACTTCGAAATGCATCGGCAATGTTCGTTCTTCCTCCCAAATAATGGATTCGCTGAATTGCTTGGATTATGTCCTGCTTTGTTTGGTATGTATTGAGATAAAACTCAACAAATGCTTCAGTGTCAAAACAAATAGCAGCAACTTTCACTTTATTTGGGCGGTTCGGGTTTATTTCTAACTCTTCTACGATGCCAATGACAAAATCTTTGGTTTCCTGGAAGCGCTCATGGCGAATGCTGCCCGAACCATCAATGATGAATACCAGATCGGCTGCTGCACTACATCCTTGAAAATGAATAATAAACAACCCATTCTTTTGTAATTCAAGGCGAAAACATTTTACCAAAATTGGAGAGATGGATCTTTATGCTTAGCATTACTAATCTGTAGGATAAATAGACAATTGTCCAAAAGGTCCTTTTCTGAACTTAAGTGGTGAAAACTTCTTCAGCAAGTTTTAGAGAAAAAAGGCTTAAAACCACCAGAACTCACTCCTTTCACATATGTTCCCTGTTAGCGTTGCTGGACAGTCACAGAAAAATCCGCTGCGTAGATCTTGACAGCCACTGCCATACAAACAAGGATTGCTGGAACATTCATCTCCATCTGATGACACACGATGATTAAATTTAGAACAGTAAATGGACAATCAAAATGATTGTGCACCAGAGATTGTCCAAATGTGCAAAAGACTATCTTTTTTCCTCAACTGTTTTATGTTTTGCCTACATCTGTGCAATAGCTTACTTTCATGCAATTTCCAAATGTTGATAGTTTAACCAATTATTTTCTTCCAACCAACAATATGGCATTTATACATGGATTTAATATTAAAGTCTCATTCAGACCAATCGATAGCGTGAGCGTGAGCGAGAGTGGCATCGCTTGGTCTCACTGGCAGCAAAAAATCAAATGGGTTCTGGACCCATTTTGGTAGTGGCATTACTAGCAGCAACGCTTTTGCTATCTCTTGGTCTGAATGGTGCCATTGACATCAAAGTATTTCTTTCCAAGCAAGATGCTGCTCTCGCTCACGCTATTGCTCGGTGTGAATAGACCCTTACTGTTGCAGATGAGCTCTCGGACTTGATTTTGTATTGTGTACAATTCATTGAAGGAATCAACTTTGATTACGTTGTCTTGGATAGGGTAGCTTGCCAAACCTGTCCAAGGAAAAGGTTTTTTTTTTAAAGCTTTGACAAAAACCATGCAAAAGTCTTGGATTTCAGCTTTAATCAGATTAGAATTATCAGCAAGCGTTATTTCAAGTGCCAAATGTTAAATGAACGAAATTCCCACCATTCAGTTCACCATCGTTGACAGCACTACCTATTCCCACAACTACAATATGGACGCCTCTTTCCCTCAGTTCCATCGCTTCTTGCCAAGTTCTCCCTGGTCTATCTGACCAACCATCTGTCAGCAGAAGCACCACATCATCGTTTTGGGGACGATCTCCGAAGGTCACAGAAAATATTGTCGTCCTTGCAGTTGTAAATGCAGCAGCCGTGTTCGTGGTTCCTCCATGAAGATAAGGCACAGAAAGTGCATTTAGAGCATTCTGTTTGAATTCAGAATCAGAAAAGTGAAAGTAAACGATCTCATCAGAGCTGTATGTCTCAAGTGCTACGAGAATGTTGGAGGCGACTGAAAGACTCATCGCGAGTTCCTGCAGAAACTCGACCTGTTTCCGGAAGTTATCTTGCCCAACACTTCCTGATGCATCCACTACAAAGGCGACATCGGAGTGCGACCTGCAAACTAAGCAAACAGAACTCCAGTGATAAATCCCAGTGATAAAAACATGAACTGATCAAGGCAAATGTAGACTGACAGGAAACGATTGGTAATAATAGAAAATTGTAATTAAGTCCTTACAATGTTCGCAATGACGACCACCAAATCCACTAAAACACTGACACAAAAACATGTTGATACTGTCCTGGCAGGATCCTTGTCCCTCAACACAAGGGCTACTACTACATTCGTTTACATCTGTGAAAGAAGCAAGGCGTGTACTTAGACGAACAGAAGGTTCAGTGTTGAAAACACAAAATAACTTGTTGGGTTGCTACTTGTCAGCTTTATTTTTGGTAGGGAAATATGCTATGGACGTATGTTCTTTACTGTCACAGATGATATCCGCGATCTGCTCCACCATCCGACCCAGTTCATCAAAGCTATCGACGTGAATGAAGTTAGATGAGGCCGGATAACTTGATATCACCTGCATCTCCATTTTGTCTACCCAAGTACCAATCCCTACATGAATGTACAAGCAAACGTTTACGTTTGATGTAGACTTTGTATTGTGCATTATAGACGCCTAAACATTCTGTGTCTGTCCATGTGTGGGAGACTGAAACCCGTGGGTCCGGAATAGGGTTGCAGAGGTAGATACTGTAACTACACTGCTGCTAAAAAATTCTTCCAATACCTTTACCAGATGAAATATTTGATCTGGTAAAGGTTTACCTTATGATTTAGTAGTTCATATGGTAAAGATAATCCATGCGATATCTTCATCACAAAAAATATTTCATATCCCATATGGCAAAGGTATTTATCCACGTAGTACATTTACCAGATGAAATATTTATGAAATTATTTCACGCGATACCTTTATGAAATATTTCATCTGGTAAAGGTATCACATGGATTTTCAATTCACCCGATTCTTTTAACAGATGTAATTTTTAAAAAATATTTCCCTCTAGTAAAAGAACTGCATATTACTGCTTGCCATGTGTTCATGGAAAGTTTGACATAGATCTATTTTTGGGATTTGAATTATTTATCTAATAATATTCGTAACTTGTACATTTGGTCGCATTGGCTTCCATCTGTTTGACAGTTTTTTTTTTTGCTTTTTAAAAAGTTTTTTGTCCATTTTTACACAAAAAGTCCTGTCAAACATCCTTCCTCTAAATAGATTTTTCTTTGGAAGCGGAGAGTCTTTACCATTGAACAAGTCCTACCGATTGACACAATATGAATTCCTCGCTGTTTGGCGAGTCTTGCCACATTGTACGTTGACTCTTTGTCATCTGAACCTCCGTCAGTGATTAAAATAATCAAATCCTCCACATCTCGTCTGTCTCCATCACTCTCTCTCGCGGTGAAAATTTCATCGATGGCATATTGGATCGCATGTGCGGTGTTAGTTGTACCGTGGATGAAACTGGACAAAAGGAAACCAGAATACATGACTACTTTTCGGAAATTACAGTTGTCTGTTTGTCTGTCTGTCTGTCCACCTGTGTATGAATGAGCTTGAAATGTACGTACTTCATTCTGGTCACTGCGTCGATAGCAGCTTGTCTACTGTCGAACTGGTTCAATTTGTAGACTCCTTCTCCAGTAACTGTCGAGCTAAACTGTACAAACCCAACGTTTATTTGGTCTCTCTCTATGTCCAGAACATCAATGGTGTTTATGACGAATGATTTTGTGGTTTCAAAGTGTTCTCCTCCAATACTACCAGATGAGTCGAGAACAAACACAACATCCATTCTGCCATCACATCCTAAAATGAATAAATTTCTTCTTATCTTCGCAACTAATTGTTACTAAGAAAAAATAAAATTTACACAATTTCTACTACAACAAAAGGACTTTACAAATCAATAACACGGACAGTAATTCTCACTTCTTTCCACAAACGGCTCATTTTCTGAACAAACTTCAGCGGCCAGTCTCTCGACAATGGTACTCAGTTGTCCAAAGTAGGAAACCATGAAGTAATTTTTGTTCCTTTCCTGTGGACTCGATGAAATACCACGCAGTTCCACTTCGTCAACGGATCTACTCACACCAACCGTCATAATTCTAATTCCATCTCTTTTAGCTGCATCTAAACCGCAGAAACAGAAAGAAACGGTCTCAGACTCTACGGTAAAGCTTTGACCGTGACAGTGGCATGAATGCATCAGCACACAAGCCTTATGAAGACTAACAAATTAATTGAACATTGCTGATGACGAGCAATTAAGACAATTTGCATACTTGCAGCTGGAATGGTTTGACTTTCATCAATGGTTGATTTTCCATCTGTCAAAACAACTGCCACGTTACTCACATCACTTCTGTCACCAGATGAGCCACCGAAAATACTGGATCTCATAGCCTGTCAAAACAAGATAACCTCCCTTTAACATTACAAAGCAATATGAGCACGGTCCCCAGTCCTCATCATTCCAGACTTGCTGGTCATACTATATCACACACATCGGGGGCGGGGGAGGACACGAGGGATGGGCTTATCATCCTTCCTGACCGGTCCTTCCACTGGTCCTTTCCTTCTCGTCCTTCCAGATAAACACCTGGGAAAACATTACCTTCCTTCATCCAGTACTACGTACGTAAACAAAGCGAGATCAATTACCGAAATCTGGCCGCAGTAAATTTAGCGTGGGTTTCCTCCGTCACCAGCAACGGGTGCTCGCAGACTTTACAGTACATTTGACTAATATCAGGAATTCCCTCTGAGGGGAGAACCAGACCCCGGGCACATACCATCACAAAATTTGAGTAGGTTTGATGCCATTATATTTACTGGCTGTCTATGCATTTCTATGACTCCATTATCAATCTAGTAATGTGTTGCATATTTTGTAATTACCGCCCGCGTACGTAGTACGACGGGAAGGTAATAGTTTCACAGGTGCTTGTCAGTCCACAGGGGGGGAGGGGGTAACCAGAAATGATACACATAGCCAGGGGGTCTGTCCAGGAGGATCTGGGGAGGGGGGTACCCCAAACCATACACATAGCCAGGGGGTCTGTCCAGTGGGATCTGTCTGGGGGGGGGTACTCAGGCCCACAGCCAAGTGGGAAGGGGGGAAGGAATTCAGGCCCACAGCCATGGGGGAAAGAGGGGGTGGAATTCAGGCCCACAGCCAATGGGGAAAGGGGAGAATTCAGGCCCACAGCCAGGGGGTAAAGAGGGGGCAGAATTCAGGCCCACAGCCAGGGGGAAAATGGGGGTACTCAGGCCCACAATCAGGAGGATGGGGGGAGAGCACTTGCTACACGGCGGGCGGTATGCCTCTTGCGTTCACGCAGGAGGACTTTCTTGTTGAACATAAATTTACTGGAACACTTCCTTATGTGGTGAGGGAGGTCGTCTGTGCATGATAAAGTGATGTGGGCGTGACCCTCTCGGTCTTTGTAAGTGGGATCTTGGGCAAATACTACACTCATTTTCTTTGGGGTGTTTTACACACACGGAGTGCAGTTTTCTGATTAAGCTGGAGAAATGGACCAGTTCGAAATTAAAATTAAATCTTGAATAGTAAATTAAAAGACTGGATAAGCTCTTTCATAAAATGGTGAAAAGACATCCCACTTTATTCATGTCTTGTCTCCAATTTGTGTCTTAACTTTGAGCCAGAGTAATTACTTTTATGCCACCAGATGTGTTGGTTCCACCGCCAGAATATTCCATTGCTCTGAATGCAGCTTTCACATCTTCCTTGTTTGAGTAAGTTGAGAGGCTGAACAATATTGAAGCTCTGTCCGAGTAAAGAATCCCTCCAACTCTGGTCTTCTCAGGGGAAATATCAAGTATATCTGCAAACTGGAAGAGAATGTGACAATTTATAATACTGGTGCATCGCAATAAATATCCCATAGAATCTTTCTGAGCTGCATTCGTCTTGGAAGTATGGACAAGCTCTTTCTCAGAACATTACTAGCTTTATAATGCACTTCACCTACATGAGGGAATAATGAATTGTAGGGGTAAACAAGGACTGTATAGTTCCAAACAAGACCATATATAAGGTGTGTCTGGAAATGAAGCTTTGGCCCAGAAATTTTAACATAAGATGACACTCTACCACTGCTAAACCTTATAATTTCACAGGCCACCCCCCCCACACAAAAAAAAACTAGTAATGGTATTTTTATTCCAGTAGGTCGAATATTACTTGTTGCAGAAATATTATGAGCAGATCCCAATTGTTGACCCCAGGTATATCCTGTGACATGGAGTCTCGTATGGAACCAGAACCATCTATCACCATAGCAATATCAACTCGAGCATTCCGACACGCGTCAGTTGAAACTTGGTCTTCGGTCGGAACTGAAGTCATCGTGTCTAGAAAATATTTAACATTTGTTTGTGAATTTATACTTTCAATTGCATTGTAGTAATTCATGAATAGTTAGCAGCAGTCAACAGTTGGAATTGCTAGGCCAATCCTTAAGCTCTGAATGTAAGTTGGTAGGGAATAATTTTAAAACTGACTATGTGGAACTTTACCGTCAAGGTGTTGTTCTATGCACACAGCTTCACTGAGTGCCTCCGTCAGACCATTAAGTGCATCTACATCTGCCGCTAACCAGTAGTTCTTGCCTCTTTCTCTGGGAGGTGAAGACATGGCTTGTAGTTCGTCGATCTGTAGGGGAAGGTTGCAAAAGTAGCCGACGAGAAAAAATCATAAAATTCAAAATTTTCATAGTTTTGGTTATTCATGTATGAAACGGCTCTCACACTTTGTTACAATAATAAATTTGATCAAGATATGTGTGCATGTAAACTATTTTCTGTGTTAAGAACTTCTTTAAGAATTTTTGTTACCTTCATTTCGTTTGTGAAGCCAATTGTAAACATTGTGACACCAGCAGCTTGCGCTGCGAGAGCTTCAGGGATTGTTAGATTCTGATCCTTGTTGGATGTCGCGTCGGTGATAACCACTGCTACGTTTGGCGCATCTGGCCTATCACCGAGTTCCGGTGTGAACTGCACAGTACGCATGAGTCGAAGTCCTCCGGAAGTGTTCGTGAACCCTTCAATGTAGGGCACCCTGAAATCAGGGGATCACTTTCAAAGTTTTTGTATCGCAGTTTCAACATTTTAAAAATCGTCTTTCATGCAAATACCAAACCTCATAATGGCTCTCTGAACCTCTTCTTTTGTACCATAATCCCTGAGGTAAAACACATTCTCGGCAGTGGTGGAAAAGATAACAACACCGACCTGAACCTGCAAAGCCACAAATGTACAAAATTAAAAAAGGGAAGGAAGTATGAAAAAAACGATGTCGTGAAAAGTCACAACAGACTGGCCCATTGCTATCTATGATGTAACGTCATTATGACATCATGATGACATTCTATATAAACAAATTCCCACCAATTACTGCAGCTTAAAGTAGGCCAATTTATATATCATAGAAGTGACAAGGCATTCCCCAAATACTATGGACCTTCTCTTTCAATCACTCTAAATAACCTCGTAATTTTTTTCTGCGGTGGTGTTTGAAATGAATCCTCACGCTGTACATTTCAACCGGTTCCAATTTTCGGCTCCACTGTTTGATGAAACGATTTGCTGTTTAATGGAAAGGGACAGAGGATGATGTTTCACGAGATTTTGTCATTAGGCCTATGTATTACAATAGCATTTTGGATGAGAGATGAATGCCATACAGAATGAATGAGGTTTCTCGAGATGCTTTTGTACATATTAAAATACTAAGGGAAAATGTGTGAAATTCATTAGTTACACGTTTTTCATCAAAATAGTATTTGCTTAGGTCTTCACAAACAAAGATAGCAATATTGCCATTATTGCCAACTTTAAATTCCCACATATTTGAAGTTTTCTTATTTATTTGCACCAATTGATGTTAGTAAATGAGAAATTAGAAATTAAGGAATATATCAGGACTATATCACATTTTATGGATACATTTTTTATACGACTAGTTAATTTTTGATGGCACAGCTGAAATGAAGTTGGCAATGTTGGCATTCTCGGATTGTGGAGAGTTTATGAAAAACTATTGTGAATCGACAGACAGAAATCGACATGGAAATAAATTATGCAAACCTTCAAACATACTGTATCAGAAATGCTATTGACGGAAGTTAGTTTGCATAACCTGTTGAATACATATTTGCCTGTCACTGATGGGTCAGCAGTCTGGTTAAAATTAATTTTTCAGCTTTCGGTAGATTTAACGCAGTGAAATGCAAAAATCATCCTCTGGGATCTCAAGAATCCGACAGGATTTTTCAAGTCTAGTAGGATGGATTCTTTCTATGACCGATACAAATAATTCAGATAAGACTGTTGACAAAGGTGTCAATGATCATTGAAAATAGTTAGCATGGGCGCCTTTGTGGGACACACAGAATGCGTAGCCCGATTCCACCCGATTTTTCTCATTTTCACGTCCGGTATAAAGGCATATTTTCCAGCAATTGTGAAAGGAGAAAATAACAAATCATTCTTGAATGAACTTATTTCACGTGGTTGTACTGATTCTCCCACCCCAACTCCCGGGACAGCTCCTGGATAAGGATTCAGAATCTTCGTAATCCTGTTTCTCATTCGCGTGCACACGATCCTTTCAGTTTCTTTACCTTGTTTGTCCAACTCAGGCGACGTTTTTTTCGCTTGAATGAACTTACCTGGGCAATTGACCTACTTTGGTAATTAGATGTGAAAATCCTGAAACCTGGAGAGAATAGTCTGCACTTTTTATTTCATTTCTCCATTCTTCCGAATCCAAAATAGGCAAAGAATCTTTTCAAGGTAAAAATATTTTTCATGCAATTTCAATTGTTTTGGCATAAAAGTATAACTTGTTGATAAAATTCAATACTAATTTCTGTGGAATATATGCAACGATATTTTGCTACATTTACCCCCTCACTGAACGCTAAGGCAATACCTTATCTTCACCAATGTCCAATCTGTCGACCACATCAACCAAAAACCTTAGTAATTTTTCCCAGTTATCTCCTTCTCCTGGAACGTTCTTCTCCCGGATACTTCCCGAACTATCAACGACGAACACCACGTCTCTCTGGAGCCGGCATTCTGGTTTTAATTGAAAGCATTAAAATCATTCAGAAAGAATCACCCAGAACATGATAAAGTTTTAAATGCTTGAAATACTAACACCAGACTTTTTTGGTTTTGTGGATTTGAAAGACAATTTTGTAGAAAATGAAAAAGAAATCATAGTGCTTGCCTCCAACAAGTTTGAAATGCCCGAAAATTCAAGTGACTGAATAGCCCTGTCATCTGTGACTGAGTGTCCTGGATTTGAATTTTCCAAAATCGAAACAGGGAACTACGTTCTCAAATGACGGGTTTTGTTAGACTTTATGGTGATTACCCTTCGGTTTTTATACAACAGGATTGGTGGTAAGTAAACGAGCACTTCCAGCAAAACTCCTTAAGCTATTCCGAGTAAGCTGTTTGCAGACAAAATCCACCATAGATGTCCTCATCCCATTGTGTATGCGTATCAAGTACTTGCAACCCAATTCACATCAAGCTATGTGAAAGAGGCCCCAGGTGAGTAAGTGATCTCAATTATTGAATATAAACATCATCTTACCTTGTCTTTGCATGTGTAAATGCGGTAGAAACCAGATGCTTGAGCAAATAAGTGTCCACGTCCAGACTGTAAAAGTCTTCATGTTCCCGGAATGGTTCATTGTCGTAATAATTTAAGTCTTTCAGAGTGAACTGCCATCCTCAAGATGCCCAGTGCTACTACGTGGTTGTGCTCTATGCGTAACATTTTCTTCCTGTCTTTTTTTCTGCTTCGTGCACTTAATTTTCTTGATCGAATGGCATCGGTTCAAGTCCTGTAAAAGATAAACAAAATTCAATAAAGATAATACATCATGCATCTTAATAATCTTAAGCATGGAAAGTAATCAATATGATTGCTCGTAGTGAAATGAAATTTGGTTCTGGGTTTGTTGTATGTATTTCATTGAGGTAGCCATTGTGGCAAATTACACTCATTTCATCGATCACTCAAAGCTATGAACTTATGCAATCTGCATTCAGAAGAAAAACTACGTTGCTCATTGGTGGCTCGCTAGAGTCACCTTAGTGGTTGATTGATGGTTTTTGCCCCGAAATTTTGGGCCCGTGGTGGGG
>JBCAUG010017301.1:0-10851 GCA_038406175.1 Haplosyllis leylae
CTAGGTTTTAGGGTCCCCACCATCTGCGGCCACAAAAAGTTCGATTAGTGGTGGTGGGGAGCGAAGGGGGGCGAAGGGAGCGAACGAGCCACCTCGTGAAACTTTCACTGCCTGATATTTATATAAGTTGAGATGTGATTATAATTTTGGCAATAAAGGTAAAGGATTTCGAATGAACACAAAGTATGGAGACTAAACACACTTCCAAACTTGCTTCAAGGGGCACTATCTTCACTATCCATAAGTGCAGATAGCTAATGCTTTCAGTCCTGTCTGTGTGTTTGGATTGTAACTTTCGAACCGTTTTACCTAGGAATTTCATTTCCACCGTGCAGATGTATCTTGACAATATTTAGGTCACATTTGAGTACCAATGAATTGAAATTTGTATTTCCAACAACTTCCACATTCCTGTATCCTACTAAATCTTGCTTAATATGTCACGATCGGGTCAAGATCAAAATAAAATGATATTTTCTGTCTATATCAGGTGATTTTGTGATCTAACTATAATAAGGATGGTGTGTATGAGGATGTTTCTTCATAAACAGCAGTTGTCTCTGTCCCTTGCGTTGAACCTTACCAGCGCACGACAGCTTCGAGATACTGATAACCCTGTTCTGGACTGTGGATGTTGTTACCCTTCGGTCTTAAGGCTGGGATGTTTCCAATTCATGCCTGGGTGCAACATCTGCTAAACATCTGGACTACAGCCAATACGTGAACCTTGGTGCTTGCAACATTTCTTGCTGAAATATACCTGCAATCACCTGGGATCACACCTTCCATTTCACAAAGGCGGTGAAAACCTTGGGGTAAGCACCATGCACAAAATTCGAATGAACTGTGGTTTAATGTTCCATCGCGGCTTTCACAAACAACTGATGTAATCCTAGAAATAAAAGCTGTTGCCTAAAGGCTTGTGCGACACAAGGTAAGGGGCTAATGATTACAGAATGAGAATAAAAGCTTCCGAGACATCTGGTCTCATTGTTCCTGTTTACAGAACGCAATGCGACGAACATTACAGAAACCACTGTGAACCAGGAGCTCAATGAGTCAATAACGCCAGTGCGGATAGGATCGAAAAGCAAGTTAATGGTGGGAAGTGTATTCATCTTATGTAACGCTTGCGCCTCTTACCGCTATGGCACAGGCTCGATTCCTGGCCGCATGTGAGATGTCTTTCACCCTTCGCAGCCAATGCTTGGTGGTTTTCCCTTTGGGGTTTTCTTCCACCCTCAGAAGGGCTGCAAATTGTATGTAATTTGTATCTTGACTTGTGTCATGAGGCCTCGAGGGCTTGGCCAGTGATGCTGGGGAACGTTAAAACACGACCTTGATTTGATTTTATGTATCCGTGATTTAAAAGTTCACAACTACACAAGGCCCTACTCACAACGAACACCCGGGTTTAACATACCTTTGCATCAATATCAATATCTTAAAAATTTAAGTCACAACTTACAATGAGCAGTTTCTTTTGCACTCTTATGCTTGTTGCAAGCGGCACCCACAGTACTCTACAACAAGATAGATCTTTTAAAGAAACGGTTAATTTTCTTTCCAAACGTAGCACCCATCTAATGGTCTGTTTACATTTAACGTCTGCATTTGCATCAACGTCAATGTTTGCATCAACTTTAACATTGTGTTAATGGTGATTCAAATGTTGATGCAGAGAATGGGTTTGAACAAATTCTCTGCGTGTGCATTTGCATCACCATTCACTCAATGCAAAACTTGATGCAAACGTTGACATTGACGCAGACGTTAAGTGTAAACAGAGCTTAAGAATTCAGCCTGTTGACATCGTCGTCTACGCCTTCATTGGAGTCCTCTTAAACATCTGGACACTTCAAACTAAGAGTTGTTTCCATCCTTAACACCACATTTTTACTCATACCTTTCACAGACCCGTTTATCCACAATAGCATGACAAGCTTCAATTACAATTTCTTTGTTTACAAGACCCAATATTTATTCCTCTTCGTATGAATTCAGTCAAAGCACGATATTTCGGAATGTATATTCAACCATCTCTTCCTTTTCAACAAAATCACATCAAATAATCCAATTACAAGAATCAGTGCTGTGTCATTTATCTTAAAGCAACTCCATGATCCCCCGTTCAGCTTTTGTAGTGAAATGTCGATGATCGGGTGACTTTTTCGATCAAATACCGTAATATTTGGACTTACTACATTTAAATGTTAAACATCTATACCACACACTTGTATTTTTATATTGCACAAAAATACCAGCAAACAGAATTATGTTTTCTAAAATATTAGCATGTAAACAAAACAATTTCAACTAAAATATATTCATTGCTGGTTCGTTAAGAGTCGGCTGTATTCTTGGGAGAGCATCACAAAACTGAAGAGGGTGGTGGTGGGGTTGGAGGGGAAGAGAATCAGACATGTATGCAAATGAGGTAAAGCTTTGCATGTGGGGGAGGGGGGTATGGGGGTATAGGATAGGGTAAGACCAAGACGGGTAATTCCACCCACTCATCCAGTGTAAATCTACTGCACACCAGCCAGAAACGCTTTCACTCCTTAAGTATTTTATATTACATTTTATTTATATTACATTTTACATTTTTCTCTAACAAACCATATTTTTGTTCTTCAATTTTACCCCAAAAAATCATCAATGGTCGGGATTGGTCAAACTCAAACAATGTATGCCAACAAGAACTACAAGACAAAGAATATCATACCTAAAAATTAACCACAAACTTGACTGCATTTCGTTAAGGACAGTTTCTAGATTTAGAACCGCCTCCCAACAATGCACAACGAGAAAGCCTTGTTCACACGTACCGACACCGAACTTTAACGGGCTCAGTTTTAGGCCAAATTTCGGTGTCGGTGCGTGTGAACAAGGCTGAACGGTGAAAGCAATTTGAGAAAATTCGCAACCATTGTTGACAAGATTTGGTTGCTGCGCTTCCAGTTCACCCTTGGGACATCAGTGAAGGTGGAACAGCGGACATAGACCTGGACTAGTGCTGCACTGTCCCACCAATTACTGCATTGCTCGCGCTATAAGCTCAGTAATGACTCCACAAATGACAAAACTAATCTGCTAAGTACACAGCACCAGCCAGCACTCTATTTGTGCCAATGTGCATTCCACCAAATCTACAGTGCAACCTTGAACAGCAAGACATCAGCCACATGACATGATGTTATATTCCAAAGGACAAATAGTGCTTCAATTCAAACTAAGTATGACCAATTGCTGACTTCGCAGTGAGTCGCCTCATTTACAGGATCATGCCTTTGGTTCCTTTTTTCCAAGTCTTTTGGGCTTGCCATTCAGCTTTCCATTAGGGTGCAGCAGGTGCAGCACCGAGTCACCAGTGAAATTCCTTTGTTCAACTGATGTAAAATAATCGCAGTGAAAGTCCAAGAAGATTAGAAATAAATTTAACAAAAGTAAACTTCTTTGTTTTTCTGCTGGCTCTTTGGTAACAAAAAAATACCGAATAAACGTCCAACAGTCTACAAATGCCAGAATTCCAAAGTCGTTTTTCGGAAGCTTACAAGAAAAACCAAAATGACATTTACAGATGGTGGCAGGAATTACATGTCTGCTAAATTTTCAGAAACCAAACCAAAAACAAAACCAGCAGTCTGATTCTAGACTTTACTGTAAATGTTTCTGGCAGTTTTTGCGACGATTAAAAATTCCGTCGGGAAACGAAAGGCGACTTCAGATTAGGAATGACGTGAGACGGAATTAAGTTAGTTAACAATAACGAGTAAACACACTTACTTTCATTTTCAATTCCTGATTTTTTTTTCTTGCAATTTCCCTGTAAACCTGGTTAAGCATTTTTTAAAGAGAATGAAATCTAGAAAACCAATTTGCTGAAAGTTCTAAAATTTTTTCCGATTCGAATGGGAACTTAGAAGTGAAAGACAGAAGTACGAATTCTCAGTTCTTCAACACGGCAATAAATATACCACTAGATACTAAGGTGAAAAAGTTCCGTAATAACTCGAAATAAACTTCACGCACAAGTAATATTTGCAAAATGAAGCCATGTTGGGTCGTAAAATTCCCGACGAATTGCCGTAATGTTGCCGTACTCTATAACTATAAATGTGATTTGGATCTCACAATTGCGTGTCTGTTTCTGATAATTCTCTCAGAAAATTAACCCAATGCAATTCCTTCCAATTTCTTCCTTGGCCAAAAGAGGCAATATAATGTGAACTTTTCCTAACAGTTTCTGGGTGTTTTTTTAACACACCATGCAAATGTATTGTCATTTGTACGTGAAAATGAAATGTGTGGCTCATTCCATTTTTGCAGTGTGATTGGTTTAAATTAATCGCTGTACACGAAATGATTGCAGACTAAAGCAGGTATGCGCCGAAGTCATTCTTTACCGACCATAGTATGAGGGAAGGTAATGTTTTCACAGCTGTCTGACTCTGCTCATGGGTAGGAGGGTCCATGAGTCAGCTAACCATAACCCCCATAATCAAAGCCCATAATCAAGCAAGAAGGACTAGTAGAAAGACCAGGTAGGAAGGATGACCCATCCCTTCTCCCTGGCAAGGGCTGGTGTAGAATGATCAGCAAGTCTAAGACGGGGGCCATGGTCGGTATACCTCGCAATGTTAATGCGAGAGCTTTCTTGAGTACGGAAGAGTTTGCTCTGAAACGAAAATCATTTACCGTGTCATTAAATTTTGGCACGGGTACCTCAGCTCAATTCTTTATTCCCGGAAGTGATGGTTTTCAGTGAATTCCATTTCACATCTTACTTTCCTAGGTTGGACCCACCACAAATGTATCATCATTTGGTGAGATATTAAATGAAATGTTTCAATCCAGTCTCAACACTTCAGACTGTCCCCAGGAAACGAAATGACTGCAGACTGATGCAATGTGGACTGATTCACCAGAATCATTTTTGTATGACAGAATTTATGCTAAAGATAAATTGAAATATCGCGCAATTACACAAATATTAGGTTGTGAAAAAAGTTTCACCAGGTGGCTTGTTCGCTCCCTGAGGGGCAAAGGGGAGCGAAGGGGGGCAAAGGGGAGCAAAGCATATTGTATACTAGGTTTTAGGGTCCCCACCACCTGTGGCAACAAAAAGTTCAATTACAACATATAGTGCTTAGGTGTCCCCACACCTGCAAATAGAACCGTCATTCCCATGTACAGTCACTAAGTGACAAAAGGCCTTCTTAGGTCCCCACCATGGGCCCAAAATTTCGGGGCAAAAACCATCAATCAATCACTAAGGTGACTCTAAAGAGCCACCAATTACACTCTAATACGGGTACCTCAACTTATACACGCGGCTGTTGATTCCGGGAACTGAAGAAATTGCTGGTGAATTCCAGGTCCTCTTAGTCCCTAGATAAATCCCAACTTTTTGGCAAACCTTATTTCTAATTATCTTTTGCACTTCGGACATAAATATCAACAATCATTTGCAAAATTTTGGCCTAACATTGAATGTGTGACTACTTCAAAATTATGTCGAAATATTACATGGCAATGCCACAGCTTTGCCAACAGTGAGGAGCTATAAATGAACAAACCTTGTACTCGATTGGGCCAATTTCATGACCCCGGGCTATGTTTTCAATCGAATGACATATGCGTCCATGGTCCCAGAGGTCATGAATTTTACGATATTGAAGGTTCAATTGAGTACAAGGAAATAGTTGTAAATCAAAGAAATCAGTCGAACCTTCCGAAATTCGATTTTCACCCGCCGACTGCTTTACTACGAAGGCAGGTAAACTAAAAATTGAAAGGGTTGCCTCATTCTGATGAGGATCAAATTCCCTGTGTTTTCATCTTGGGTTTTCATCCTTTTCCCTGTTTTTTTTTTGTTGTATTCTTTTTTGGCCTCTAACTGTAACATTAAACAATTCCAGCATTCATAGGGGACTATACTTATAACAATCCCTTCTAAACTACAGTCACAAATGCAATTGGGTCTTTTGTGATAGCCTCATAAACTCAGATTTGTTTCAAACACTAATAAAACATTTCATGTACACCCCACTACAATCCTGGTATATCCTCTTTAATTTTCAAAACAACACCAAAATGTTTCCTGTGTTGGAGGTAAATTTCCTCTAAAAACATATTTTTAATATTTTAGGCAAATAATTGAAATTCTCTCTGTTTTCCCTGTCAGGTAAAATGAACATCCCAATTCCCTGTTTTTGTCTTTTTTCTGTACCGTGGCAACCCTGAAGTACTAATCATACATGTGATTTGCGATCCAAATTTCCTAAAAAATTCCGTGACTGAACCGACTTTCGCAAATCATAAAATGTAATTGACAAACTCTCCACTATAACCTTCGTCACACCATTTGAACCAAAATACGCGTCTATTTTATTTCGGTGGAGAAAAATAACTGCAGGACTTTCTCGGACAAAATTGGAAGTGGTGGACAACGGTTTGCAATCTCTCGAATCAAATACTAAAGCCTTCCAGTAAGATTCATCCACGATTCCTCGTCCTTATTCCTCATCCTGCCAGGGGAGGGAAAGAGAAGGGGCAGGGCCAAAGGGGGCCTCCTTCCTCGCAGGTCTTTCTTAGCCCCACCCTTACTGTGGGGATTGGGGTGGAAGAGAGGGGTGTTGGGTCCTGTCCTGTGAACATTACCTTCATTCGTACTACCAGAGAATGTGTATTTATTATCGAGGTTATTTGGTACTGCGTACGTAGGCGATAATAACGACACCTCTTATCCTATTTGAAACCACAACACAAACATCAAACCGAAATAGCATCTGGAAATGAAACTCGCTCCGTGTGCTTATGTGGAAATATGGAATAGAAAAATAAAACTAAAAATAGCAGTCTAAGTGGCTCGGTGCATTCCTAATTACAGTAAACGGACACGAAACTGTCTAAGAAATCACCACATTCGTCCCAATAGGGAACTGATATAGCCGATACAGATGGTGATTCGAGCGATATAAACATTTCTAACGCTTAAAATTAAACCGTCTCATTCTTGTTTTATCTAAAATAGGATCATAAAGCCAGGAACAGATTTCTTGGATTAGACTACTGTTAAAAACATCCAAGGTGCCCTTTCTTTACTTACGCAATTAGCAGCTTTTCTAGTAGAAGACCCAATGATTCTCCCTCGAAGACCTGTTGCCAGAGCCCGATTCTCGGACGGAATTAGATGTATAAAACAAGCAACATTAAACCGATAGTTCTAATAAATTGTGCTGCCTTAATTAAACTCATGAGATTTCAATCAAACTTTGGACCAAAATAAGTTACTCCTTGGAGTCAAAAAGTTCTTATTCTCTGGTAGCTAATAATATCTCACTTCGGCGTAAGTGAAACAATACAACGGCAATCAGTTACTTTGCAGACAATAAAGATGGGTTAAATAAAAGATCCCTATTCAAGAGAAATACAATGCCCTTCCGCTGTCGCAACTAAAGTTGGAACGACAAATTTATAGAAACGTCATGTTTCCAGGAACTTTGAAAAGTAAGATAATTTGAGTAAAAGTATTTTGGAAGGTTGAATCAGTTTCCTGAAAAAGTTCAGGGTTTTTTAAAAAAAAATTTTTTTTTAACCATTTGAAGACATAACTTTAATGAGCCAACGATTATTCATATCAAGAGAAAATAAAGAACATGCTAAAAGTGATTTCGGTTTGTTTACTTCCTGAAGTAAAGTCAATCTGCTATTGTTAAAACACATAGGTAGACCATTTCTTTAGGTAAATGAGCACCATTTCACTGTACAGTTCTGCTAGAACATATCTTGCAACATGTGGTAGACTCTTTAACTTTACCACCTCCAGCCCCCCGCCCCCCCAATCCCCCCGCTCCAACCACCAACCCTCCCACTTCGTCCAATAGTACATTACACCATTTGGTGAGTTTTAGGTTGGGTATTCACGCGTGATATAAATGTGGAAAGAACAACTGACAAATACATCAGAACTGTTATCAAAAGATTCCGCCCCTCAGTTAGCATCAATTCCTATTTTCAGTGACATTAAAAATAAAGATTGAAGTGTAACAGAACTTTGTACAAAATCTCAAAGCGAATCATCGGAATCTGATCGTACCTCTACTTCATATGCGCTGTGGATCAACGAACGAGATGGATGTGAGATACCGCATTGATTTCGGTGTCCCAGTGTTAATTGGAAGCTTTGTACAGTGCCATTACGGTAAGGCCCGTTCACACTGTGCGTTTTGCCACCGCGATTTGTTTTTGTTTATAATGGGCTGAATAGGAGTTGATGATACCATTGCAGTTGCACAGTGTGAACACTTCGATTGAGACCTTACAACCCATTTGTTGTGATAAGAGGAATCGTAGTCGCAACTTCAAAAAAACGCACAGTATCAACGTGCCCTTAAAGTTACAATATGCAGTCAAACACTATCCACTACATCTATCCGTAGGTCATGATTTTAACAGGAAGAAAATAAATATTAAAGATGATCACATCACTTCAATTACAATTCGTCGTTTTAAGTGTTAAGTCAGTAGTTTTCCAGGATGACTTTTTTTGAAAAAATTCATTCGAGAAAGTCTCAACAAAAATAAAGGATCACAAAAGTTCAGCATAGCAAAACACTACACACAATATTCATAGTCGTTCGTAGCCGTGCCAACAAAACTTAACCAAATAGTAACAGATATTTAGGATAGCAAATTATATTAAACCTAACATCACTGTAACGTGATATGATATTAATTTTCTTCGTGTCCACTAAGAGTCCTTGGCTTCTGTGTGGTAGTTTAGCCTTTGGCGCCTTTCTTTTCGTTTACAAAATGCAAAGACAAAATAGTTAAAAAGTGCACTGACCTGATGGGTTGGTTCGATGGTAACTGAGACGACATCATGTTTTATCGCAGTTACCACAGCTGGTACCCAAACATCGACTTCGTCGACGACAAACACGAACATTCCCTGAAGGACAATTAACCGTTAAAAACAAAACCATTCATTTTACACTTAAAAGATTGAGATAGTCATTTCAGTAATTTACTCAAAATATCTTGTTTGTTTTGTTGTTCATTTGCAGGCCGATTCCCTGGTTCTAACCACTTAGAGCTGCCACCTTATCATAAGGGTTCCCAACTTTTCCCTCTCATGATATTCCCCGACTTTTCCAGTATTTTTTCCAAGGTCTCAAATACATTGGTTCCTCAAAATTATTTTAACATATCAAAATAAAAACTGTATCGAGACCGATTAAATTGAAATGTATTTAAATGTTACTTTTCCTCAATGTAATATTAATTTTCAGGAAAACCATGTCCCAAAGCAACTGCTTTAGTACTTGCTGTATGTTTTTCTGTTTTCATTATTCTCCAACTGATCAAAACTTCCCTTATTTTTTCAAGACTTTCTGGTAAAAGATAAGTATTTAACTTATTCATTGGTTGAGGTGAAGTATTTTAATTGATTTTAGAATGTCCACAGTTTTTCTCTGTTGTGATAACATGTTTATATTCCAATTGATTTTTGGGCAAGCTGTGATAAATACCTTTTCAAAGACGACATCCTTATGGTTGCGACGCTTCGACACAGCTTTTCTAGGGGTAATTGGTGTCGCTGGATTTGACTTGGAGAGAAAATTGAAAGTCTTTGAACAATAATCATCGCTGACAAAGTTATTTTAAAAATAAAGTGTGCAATCCAGTGGCGGATCCAGGATTTCCCAAAGGGGAGGGCGCCAACGCCTCCCCCCCCTGGAGATCCGCCACTGCAATCAGCATGTACGTATATCGATGGAGAGGGCATTCACACAGATAACACGGAGTCCTAGCGACAAAATCTTTGACAGTTATGTTAAAATTGTCGGCTTATGTACGGGGCACCTATAATTACTGTTAATGAAAATATCAACTCCTTCCATCAACAGGTGTTTGATAAATCACTGTAATTATCAGCTTGAACGGTTAATTTTCGTGCATGGTTCTTCGCACACCATACAACGAATATAAAGATGTGCTTGCTCTAGGCTGGTGCTTGTAATTGAAATCTAAGCGGGTCACACACAGGTATCGGTACCAGAGATGCTGAATTCAGTATCAGTAAAGTCTTTTTCCTTTCCTTACAAAGGTTTGCTACTTGAGCTACATATTTTTAGGATGGTTTAGGATGGTTCCTCACAAATAATTATCTATACATTTATCAAGTATTAAAAAGATAACCAAATCAATAACTTTAAATAAAGAGACACATAACTGACATGTTTTAGTCAGATTTTAATTGAAAAATCAGCTGTTTCTCAGATCTCTCCCAGTGTGATTGCCACTGAGCATGACAGGAAGTGCCAACCAATGTAAACAAATAGGTAAAAAGAGTGCATTTTGGGACACATCAAAATGAAAGGCAAGGGTTCTGCGTGAGACATGTGTATTTACAAAACTTCATAATTAATGCCTACAAAACTCTTTACATTCATGGTTTTACACAAAATTCAAATAAGTATCATTTCTACTTTAAGATATAGGAGTGTTGTTTCCCACATAGTTTTCAAGAGATATAGCAACACAATAATTTCCTTTTGCTAAAGTTACAAACCTTTAAGGGGAAGAAAAGGCTATAATACGGATACCCAGTTCAGCATTCGGTACCGATACCTGTGGGGGTCCCAGTGTAATTTCTCACAGGGTTAAACTTTCAAGTGTTGCCCACTATCAACACGTTCGTTCAGTGCATTTGAATAGAGCAATTTACACCCAAGTAATGCATTGGTCAAACGCTACATGGGGGATTGCTAGGAGTGAAATAAACGACATCTCTGTCTCGAGTCTAGAGTTCATCTTGCCATATTGAGTTTAGAGTCTCCAATT
>JBCAUG010017312.1:0-10850 GCA_038406175.1 Haplosyllis leylae
ATGCACGTAGAGTTGATAAGGTTTATTGCTGAATATTACAATCTTCTAAGCTGCTCTCAGTATTCAAGCCTGATACAAAGTGATATTAAGAAACTCAGAACCGACCCTTTGACATGCACACAAATCGTTCAGCTTTCCTGCATTGTGTGGACCGCATATATATTTTTTCATGTCAGACGCACGAATTGATCATAGCTATTAAAAATGTCTTAATGTAAAGCAAACTAGATCCGATAATGAAAATAACGGATGGAAAGCAAGTATAAAGACAGCAAGAACTTATGCAAGTGTGATTCAAATATAAGGAATGTGAAATAGAAGGATTTAAAGAAGTTTAATCAGAAGATGGACGATAATATGTGCTAATAATTAAAGTGCAAGAAGAGGACAGATCGTTATAGGCATAAACATTTATACAAGACGGAAACAAAATACAGTAAATGTAAAGTACTACTGTTATTTTTCTTGTGATAAGTATAAACATATAGATCCAACAGTTACATTAGAGATGTGACAGGCGTAAACAAGAAAGTACCAAAAAAATAAAACAATAGTGCAAGGCATAAACATGATAAGAAATTGACTATGAAACAGGCTAGTGCGATAGGTGTAAACGTAGCGTGTTACCATGATTATCACTCAACATGAGCAATGCGAACAATCAACTGAGCATACTAGGATTTGTGGACAGTCCGGACTATACTACAGGCAAAGATAGAATCCCAAGGTCCTTACAGCTGAGGAAACAACAGGGCAGTGCAAAAAAACAACATAAAAGACACTCATCGGACTCTTTACCTAGAGGTCACATTAATACAGTAAACTCCAGGAAGAGAAAACATAGTGAACAATCAGCACAGACTACATCAAAGAAATCCAATATGAGTCAGGAAACTAAAACCACGTCGGATTCGATTATACCACATGATCAACAAAATGAAGGGAAGGCTCCTGCCAACATGATGACAAGTGCAAATGTCGAGACCGTCATTGAGGAAACCAAGGTTACAGATGCCTTCACTTCTGCTCTTCTAGAAATGGAAAAGCGTATGACAGCAAATATGAAGGCGATGATAGATCCACTACAACAAAGTATTGATTCCCTAATATCGAGCCAGAAAGATTGAGAAGACACCAGAACAGAAGTCAAAACATTACAAGAAAAGAACAACAATCTTACCAACCAGGTAAAAATAGTGGAACAACAGAACATCAAACTAGAAAGAAGAGTCAAGATGCTTGAAGATAAACTAATGGAAAACAATATTATTATCAGGGGAATAAAGGAATCCAACTGGGAACAGGAATCAACTCGAAGAGAACTGGTCATACGAAATATAGCAGATACTGTGACTGTGGAGGATGAGCAGAAGAAACTAGAGATAGCTGGATGTATACCTATAAACTCTACAACTCGCTTAGGTAAATATAATTCCCTCCATAGTAGACCTATCAGAGTGACATTTGCGTGTAAATCGGATGCTGATAAACTATTGGAGAGAAAAAACTACTCAAAGAAGGTGTGTATGTAGATAGAGAATATAGTGCTGAAGATGAGTCTTGTAGGAAGAAACTTAGACCGATTTTAAAGGCTGCAAGGAAGCTGTCACAGTTCAAGGGAAAGTGTAAAATAGAAGGAACTACGCTTGTCTTGAAAGGGAAAAATTATAACTTACAGAACCTACATAAACTACCAACAGAACTAAGCACATTTAACATTACCAGCAAGACAAATGGTAACATTTTGGGTTTTTTTGGCGAATTGAACCCACTCAGTAACTTCTATCCTGCTCCGTTCAGCTATGATGGAATAAAATATCACAGTAGTGAACAGATGATACAGTACCAGAAAGCCAAATTTTGCAGAGATATGGATACAGCCAACAAGATACTTATAAGTGACACAGGCTTAAAGTGTAAAACATTGTCATATGACATCATGAATTATAATCAAGAGGAATGGGCTAAAGAAGTTAAACTAAGATGTGAAGAAGGCATAAAAGCAAAATTTTTGCAGAATCAACCGCTAAGGGAGGTACTGTTAGGAACAGAGAATGCTACACTGGTGGAATGTTGCCGGGACAAGCTTTGGGGAAATGGAGTGCCCCTGTATGAAGAAAACTGTCTTGACAGAAAGATCTGGCATTCACAAGGTATCCTAGGAGAAATCCTAGAGAGTGTTCGTAAGTACATTAGGGATATTTTAGGTTCAAACAAGGAAGAGCCAATGGAGAGCAATACATCTTCTAGTAGTGTCGTCTGAGTGGTAACCTAATGTGAAAGGTATAAATGTCTGTATGTCATGAAACACATCACTTGATTGTGAAAGGTATAAACATTTTCACTGTAAAATCAATGTGAAAGATGCAAACCTTAGAACACAAATCATGGTTGTGAAAAGCATAAACATCGTGATAGAGATGGGCATAAACACAGTCCGGCCAGGATGTGAAACTAATTGAAACTGGTAACAAACGTGTTTGTGAAAGGTATAAACTACTTCTAAAAAATACATAATACTGTATGCAATGGTTATAGACGCGTAAGTTCAATAATCAATGAAGTATCAAGCAACTTGCTACTTGTGGGGTATGATCAACCCCGAATGTACATATTGTCTAAATGCATTATATTATCCTCTAGATATCTAATTAATGAATAATATCTGTTATTTCAACCGGATCGTGTATTACATATGGGCTACGGTAAGTCTATATGTCCGTATTATTACGGGAGTGTGTATGTTATCTTCTTTTGGCTTGTATATTCTAATTTGATTATGTCACAATTATCATCAACAGAGAGTAGTGTCAAACGAAAAATGTGTTTAAACCCAAAATGTGTCTACATCCTAAAAAAGAGTTAGTAGATTCACTTGGTTACTCTCTTCATAACACACCATACATGGACAAAGATGAAGATTGCTGTGACTATTTTGAATTATCAGATAACAATATGTGGCAAAGTGATAAAGATGATTTGACCGTACTGCAACTAAATATTCGTGGTCTTATGAACAAACAACAGGAATTGCACAAGCTATTAAACACCATTAATGGAGTAAATAAAACAGATATAGTTCTAATTCAAGAAACTTGGCTCACAAACTCAACAATTGACAAAATAACCCTGCCTGGCTACAAACACATTGGTTTAAGTCGGCTAGGCAAAAAGGGAGGTGGAGTTTCTATTTTGGTAAACACTGAATTCTCATGTAGAATGTTGGATGAATATTCGGAGTCATCTCAACATCTAGAATGTTGCATAGTTGAGGTTAAAACCTGCAATGTAAGTTTACTAGTTGGAAGTTTGTATTGACCTCCTTACACTAACGAAACACAGTTCAATCGTGATTTCAAAAAAGTAATCAAAAACTTAAAAAAAAGAAATGCAAACCTGGTAATTGGTCTAGATCACAATATGGACTTTCTAAAAAACACCAAACATAAACCTACTCAATTATTTCTAGAGAATATTCTGGACAATGAAATGATCCCAGTTATTACAAGGCCTACACGAATTACCAAATCATCTGCTACATTAATAGATAACTTAATAGTCACCAAGCATATCTTCAGCAATTGCCAGAGAGGTATTGCATTGTCCGACATCAGTGATCACTTACCCTGTCTATTGACTTGGAAAGGGGTTATTAAACATAGAAAGGATCATGTAACCTTTACTAAGAAATTTATCAATTCAGCTTCATTGACTGAAATGAAAAATGTCTTGAATATAGACTGGTCGAATCGCTTAAATTCCTTATCCGACATCAATGCCAAATTCGACTGCTTTCATGAGATCCTACAGAACACCATAAATAAATATACAGAAGAAAAAACAGTTAAAATTTCAACTAAGAAAGTTATAAAGGAACCTTGGTTGACTAAAGGAATCCTGCACAGTTCCAACAAACAATTAAAACTTTATAAAGAAGCTCTTAGAACACGGGAGGATTTGGCATATGATAGGTATAAACAGTATCGTTCAGTGCTTAGAAAAATCAAACGAAGGTGCAAAATCGATTACTACTCGAATCAATGTGCTAGGTTTAAACAACATACAAAAAAATTATGGCACATCATAAACAGTATAACTGGAAAGCACACTTATAAAAGTAGTTGTATTTCATATATTACTATTGATGGAGTTAAGAGGTTTGACTCAAAGGCTATTTGTGAACGATTTGGGGATTATTTCTCCAATATTGGTAAAGATCTTGCTAAAAATACACCCCCTAGCCATATAAGTGTAAAGGAATATTTAAAAAAGATTATTAGAAACCCAAAAAGCCTCTTCTTAAAACCATGTACTGAAAATGAGGTATCAAACATTATTAGAGAATTCAAGAATAAAAAAAGCAGTGGTTACGACGGTATATCCAATTCATTATTAAAAGATTTATCTGAAGTTTTACTTTCACCGCTGAATATTTTGATTAATATTTCATTGGAAACTGGTCAATTTCCTGATTCTATGAAATATGCCGATGTAATACCACTGTACAAGGCGGGCAGTCCACATTCAGTGTCAAATTATAGACCTATCTCACTTCTGCTGACCATCTCCAAAATATTTGAGAAAGTTATGTATAAAAGAGTCTACTCATTCTTAGACGAAAATAATCAAATTTACAAAAGTCAGTACGGTTTTAGGTCTAAACACTCATGTGAACATGCCATCACCGAATTAGTGGGAAATATACTTAAAAGTAAGGATCTTAAAAAACATAGTATAGCTGTATTTCTAGACTTGTCAAAAGCATTTGATACGCTAGACCACAAAATATTCCTGCAGAAGTTGGAATTATACGGTATACGAGGTATTGCATTGTCATGGTTTAAGAGCTATTTAGAAAATCGAAAGATGAAAGCAAAATGGAATGTTTCGGGTACAAACGAATATTCGTCTTCAAAAGATATAACATTCGGAGCACCCCAGGGCTCTTGCCTAGGACCATTAATTTTTGTTATCTTTTGTAATGATTTGTATCTACATCTAGAGTTCAGCAGCTGTATCCTCTTTGCTGACGATACAACTATTTATAATAGCCATGATAATGTAACATACCTCAGATGGACAATTGAGCATGACTTAGAAATATTGCATGACTGGTTCAAAGCGAATAAATTAACGCTCAACATTAAAAAGAGCGTCTGTATTTTTTTCAAAGGTAACCAAAGAAACATTACTGTACCTTCTCATATCAATATAGGAATTGAAAAACTACAATTTAAAGACAGTACTAAATTTCTGGGTGTGTACATAGATAAGAAATTAAGTTGGACAGAACATTGTGAGAACCTGTTACTAAAATTAAAACATAATGCTTATTTGTTGTCAAGCAGTTAAAATTACCTAACCAGTCATGCAAAGAAACTACTCTATTATGCACACATTTATAGTCATATTGCGTATGGTCTTGGTGTGTGGGGAAACATGGTATCTAAGTCCTTAATTAGAAAAATCTCGAAATCTCAAAAAAAATGTGTTGGTTACATAAGGAAAAAAAAAGAAGACAGAATATTAAGTGTACCGAATATGATTAAACTAGAAAACCTAAAATTCAGTTGGAAAGTTACTAATAATGATTTACCTACAGAATTGCTTAGTTGTGCAACAACCAATGCATCTGGTAACACTTTGATTAAAAACCATTGTTACAACACCAGAAACAAGAGCATCCCTAACATACCAAGAACATTGCATAAACAATATAGTGACAGTATATTCTGTCAGGGCCTTATTGAATTTGGAGGACTGACAAATGAACTTAAGTCCATTTCAAATTATTATCTATTCGTGAAAAATGTAAAAGAAAAACTATCTATGGAATAGATACAAATTCGTACCATTCTAGGTTTAAACAACAACCATTATAACCATAACTAGATAAACAATTGCTGTGTAAAATGTGCAAGGTGTAAACACTATATATGTATGTCTAGAATGTGTAGGGTATAAACCAGAAAACTGTCTGTGATCCTTAAATTGTGTAAGGTATAAACATATTGCTAAAAGTCATATATGGACTAAGAGCTGAAATATTTACAACACAAGCAAAAGTGATGGGTGTAAACAAACAGAATGCGTAAGGTATAAACGATTGATTGTACTCTAAAACTATGAAAGGCCATGAAAAGTACAAACATAGATCCTTATATAGATTGTAAATGAGAGTGTGAATGGTCTAAACACGAGTATAACCACTGAATTGCAATAGAAAATGTTGTATACCGTATTTCCTACCATTCATTTGAAGTGTCATCGCACATTGTTCACACCATAGAAATTGTACCAGTCTCAACCGATCCATACCAGTCTAAACCACGAAAAATCAAAATGGCGGGCAGCAGCATTGCAAAAGAGCTTCTCAGTTTAATTTCGGATTATAGCTATAGCCATAGTGTCATGCATCTATCGAAAGGTGATATTATGTCTCAGATGTCATTTCATCGGACCAACTTAAGTAAAACTTGACACTAGGCTAATGTATAGGTATGGAAAGAAAAACCCGAATCAAATCTTTGAACTATTCGGCAGATTTAACGGTGAGGATCCCTCTGATGTATGAGCGGATATTTGTAAGCTTATTCGTATGGAGAAAGAATTTTATGACTCAGTATCAACAACGCATCTTGGCTTCTTTAAACTGAGCAAAGCCAATGTGAATAAAGTTAGACCGATGGATCAGTGGATCGAGTTTATGGAACGTGAGGATACTTTTGCGGATAAGCTGATGGTGTACGCCCTTGCAAGAACCTTCCAGAGACACGTCATCTATTGCAAAAATAGATGCTGGTCGACAATTGGCACAGATCTTCCTATTGATGGTGACAGGTTGTTTGACATATGCCATATACATCTAGTCCTCGTCGGTGAGAACCTATTCGGTGAGTTGAGACATAAGCCATTCCAAACCATCAGCAAAGAAATAGTTACGGCCCTACCTACGTATAAAATAACAGGGAATGACAACACGATGCAAGAGAAGCCAGTTGATCTACGTGCAACAAGCAACACTTTGGGTATAAACACTGGATATGATGTAAATGATGAAAATAGTACAGTAGGAGCATCCGATTCATTGGATCAGCTGAGTGAAATGGAACAAGTAACGGACTTATTTGTGGTGAGTTCACTTGCTTCTTTATGTCAGCGCAAAATATCCACCGTACCACGATTGTCTATGCTTGCAAAATCGGTAGTAGACCAGTTAGTATCCAAGAATGCATCAGATCTATCAAGAAGTAGACCACCATCAGATAAAATTAACATCACAACATCGTATCCTGAGCCCTGTGCAGTGCTAGGTTTAAACAAGCAGTCAGAAAATGAACCAAGCATTGCTGAGATGGGTACAAACACTCACACCACTCCGAGCCCAGCAGACTTTGTGCAAGGTACAAACACCGGTATGATGGGTAGCAACACTCATACCACTTCGACCCCAATAGACTTTGTGCAAGGTATAAACACCGGTATGATTGAGGATATGCAACATCCAGATACTCATGATGTGCCAGGCACAAACATTCTCGATTCTTCAACCTCAGGTGGAGTGCAAGGCATAAACATACAGCAGGGTGCCAATGCTACCGGTATAAATGCCACTACCAGTTGTACGGAAAGTACTTGCTTGACATCACTGAGTGATGTGATAGGTACTCAGCAACTGAAAAGCACAGGCTTGAACATAGAAGTTGAACTTCCTACCGACTGGGTTATAAACCCAATGGAGATTAATGCAGCGATACCTGATCGACCATCAACTTCAACAAAGGCCAGTGACACGGAAATTAGTGATTTGTACTTTGTGAAAGATCCAGCACAGGATGTGATGGCTATGTGGATTGAGGACGCAAAACATAAAAAATGGACAGTACCTGTAACTAATCTGACATCTGTACAGGTCTATACTCTGTCCCAGCCTCCTCCTAGATGGAGTGATATTGATCCATACTCCAGCATAGCAGAAGTATCCAGCAGTGAAGAACAAACTTCGAAACAAGAAACAGTCGAGACCAGAAAATATGACATGAGGGAGCGTAAAATAAAACCCTCAGTCAGTTCACGATATAGTGAACGACGCAAAGGCAAATCAGTAATCTACAGGGATAACACTGACACCAGTGACATTGATTATTGTGTAAGGAAAAGATCCAAAAAAAGTGAACCCAGTGGCCTGAAGGAGCCTTCTCAGAGTAGGATTAACGCTCAAAAGAAAATCATCGAAAATCGTAAAAATACTGGTTTGGCCTCTAGGAAACCAGTCACATCATCCCCTGATGATAGTGTGTCTGCGGATGAGACAGAGGACATGCCCTCGAGACTGGTTACAGCAGATAAATTGCCAGTGACAACAAATGACAACAGTAGTCAACCAAAGTCGGAGCCCCCCAGTAACCATACAGTGAGTACGGTAAAAACTCCTTACTACTTAGAGCAAAGTCATCACAAGAGGAAACCAAAGCCGCATGGTCCCCATGCTCGTCCAACACCAGCTAACAATGATGGCAAACCAGAAAAACCCATGAAAGAAACTGGACTAGTGACAAAGACATTTGAGCTTAAAAGGTACAAAAAAATTCATACTTTCTCTTGTCCCTATAAAAACTGTGACTATAAGGACAAAACATTGGCCGGGATAAATAGTCATTACAGGAAATCACATCCACTTTTGCAATGTGCTATATGTGATAAGCAATTTAATAATCCATGTACGTACAGAAGACACAAGTACAGTCATCTTGAAAAGAACTATCCTTGTTGTACTTGTGGAGAAGTATTTCCATTTGATAGTGATTTAAAGTACCATCGTCTAAAACACTTACAGCATCCAGGGCATATGTGTAACAAAGCATTACCGAATGGTAAAATCTGTGGAAAATGGTATTTTGCAAAAAGCGATTTAACGAAACATATTAAAACTCATAGTGGTATTGTACATCAGTGCTATGAATGTAATTATACTACATATGATAAGCGGTATTTGAAAGCTCACCAATATACCCATTCGGCTGGTGAGCGATACAAGTGCGTGAAATGTGGCGAAACATTCAAACACCACACTCAAATGTTGCGGCATAGGCAACATTGCAACCAAGTTTGATGCAATTTTGGGTATAAACGTTTTGCGTTTTATTGTCCTCATTGGTGTAATTGTAAATTGGTAATATGGAACAATTAATGTTTTGTTAGGCATAAACGTCTGCTTTTTTCTCAAACGTAAATTTTGCTGAGATAGGCATAAACATTCCAACATTGGTAGCATTTGTTATGTATGTGTTAGGTATAAACGTTAATAACATTATGTTACAGTGTTATGTGTATGTGTTAGGTATAAACAACTCAAACAAACTAAAGTGCTGTCGAACGAGATGGGTATAAACTATCCTATGTATATAAGTATTATCCTATTTATGTTTACGTGATAAGTATAAACGGTATGCAGACGATAAAACGTTTATGATCTTTAAAGGCTAATTTTTATTACAAGTGTATACATACCAATCGTACAAGTATTACGTCTAGATACGATTCTCTGTCGTCAACAAAATTAAAACACTAAATTAGTTCTTGAGTTTCACGCATTTGTCTTTCTCTATTCTAAATGGCATAGGTAACTAGATATATGGTGTAGATCGTGAAGAAGTAACGTTGAGATAAACTTCAAGGATATTTTAGGTTCAAACACAATACTTCGAAAGATAAAAATAGTAGTACATTTCATTGGGTTAATGACATTAAACTCTCTTGTATATATGTTGCGTTTTGCACTGAAGTTTGGTTGTTTGATAGCATTTTTGTTGTTAATTTGTAAGTACTACAGGACACCGAATACTACGGTATATGACCTATATTGGTCTACGGTGAACCTTCTCTCATAGCAACTAAGTAATTATCAAGTTAATTGATTGTTGTTCAAAGCGATATTGTATACATATGAGAGTAAATAAATTATTATTATTATTATTATACTTTGAGGAGTTACAAGGAAAAATCATCGGGGATGCAGTCTTCCATACTGGCGGAGGAGGAAGCATCACCGTGATTGGTGGCCGTGGAACGGCCAGATACTCCGGGCCCACCAGAGGTGGCAGGGTCCGAATGCAAGGAGGGAACCCGGGCACCTCCGGACATGGAAGCGCCCTTAAGTCTCGTCCCCATGAGGGCGGTGGGGATCCGCCCCCTATGGACAAAACCACCAGGCAAGGGACTAGGTTTGCTCCGCCCTCCGACTCCAAGAAGAAGCGGCGGAGGAAGTCCAAAGACGAGGAGGAGGGCAAGCCGGCTCCGTCCACAAACCCTGCCCATAAGGAAGGCGGGGGTGAGGAACCGATGCCCTCAGATCTGATGGAGGTGGATGACACTTCCAAGCAGGAGGAGATAGAGGGGAAATATCCCCCAAAACGGGAAGGTGAGGAAGATGACCCGGAGGACCTGGAGGAACTCGGGCCACTCCCAGTCTTCGATCCCATCGTCCACGACTTTGAGACCCAGGAGGAAGCCGACGTCTGGAGAGACGGCGTGCTACGCAAGAGGGCCTGGGTGTACTACTGGGACAAGAAGATAGCCAAAGAAGTTAGGGGGGGTATACTAGGCGTTCCTGATGAATGCCTTCCCTGCTACGAGAGGGTTGCACGCTCCCCATACTTCAAGCCCATCCGAGCCAAGGAAGTTCCCAAGGCCTCAAGTAAGGCCGCCCGCAAGAACGCCTCTCCCGGCAAGGGAGGGGTTGCTGCAAGGGAGCCTTTGGATATAACGCCCTACCTCGTCCCTTTACTGCAGAAACGAGGGGCCCTTGCCAAAGGGACTTTCGACAAGGACCGTCCTACAGGAGGGGCCCC
>JBCAUG010017323.1:0-10850 GCA_038406175.1 Haplosyllis leylae
ATGCGAGGTGCCTTTTGTATGCGAGGTGCCTTTTGTACGCGAGATGCGAGGTACGCAAGGTGCCTTTTGTATGTGAGACATGAGGTGCCTTTTGTATGCGAGACACGAGGTATGCGAGGTGCCTTTTGTATGCAAGGTGCCTTTTGTACGTGAGGTACATGAGGTGCCTTTGTACGTGAGATGCAAGATACGCGAGGTGCCTTTTGTACACGAGGTACGCGAGGTGCCTTTTGTAGGCTAGACGCGAGGTACGAGTCACCTAGTGAAATTGTTCACTCCTTGATATTTTATGGAATTTCCTGGAAACTTCTTACAAAGAAAATTATTCTGTGGTGTGAAAACCAACCAGTTTCTGTCTGATGCTAAGAAGTGCATGTGTGGCATGATTTTTTTTGTATACTATGCGACATGCACTGACAGCAAAATCCCATCAGTTCTTCAGTTCTTTTCAAATATAAATGCGCAGAACTTCACTTAGCTATGTAATTTAGCATTTTCATCACTGATAATGGCAAATTCACTGAACAGAAATGTACTTGACCGACAATGACAATATAGCAATGGGGAAAGGAGGGGTTCACCATTGTGTAATACTCAGCTATCTCCATGGAGATTGTGACAATCCAATTACTGAACTGAACTTATGGAAACTGGCAATAAATTTAAAATATTTAAATTGATACTTGCAGTGATGATTCCATTTTACTGGCTTTTGAATAATAAGAGAACATTAGAGGGAATGAATTCAATATCAATAGCTCGACTTTTGTGCATATTATGACCGCCGGCGTACGTAGTACAAGGAAAGGTAATGTTTTTGCTTTGTTTGTCCGTCCACAGGGGGGTACCCCAGTTTCAGGTCCTTTTCCGGGGAAGGGGAGGGTCCCCAGTGTCTGGTCCCAGGTCCTTTCCTAGGGGGATGAGAAGGGGTATCCCATGCCAGGAGAGAACTGGGGTCCCCCTTCCCCCCCAGCCAGGACAAGATTGAGGTAGCCCCTCCCCTTGCCACCCCTGGCCAGGACAGGCTTGGAGTGCCCCTCCACTACCCCCCAGTAAGGACAAGGGTACCCCTCCATCCCCGGACAGGACAGGCCACCGATACAACGCGGGCGGACTTTCTTGTCCAGTTTATTAAAATCTACAGTGAAATTGGCAGATATTCAAAACTGTTACATTTTCATTTTCATCACTTACAATACAATACTATTGATGGGTTCATTCTTCAGTTGTATCCTTTAAGAAGGAAACAATCCCACGTCGGACTACATTTAAATTCGCGTAGGAAACTTTCGCCGAAGGCATTTAGGAAAAGCAAAACAAATGATATTTAGAAACCGCGTAGGTTGTGGCAATTTGAGTTTTGTCTGGACGTCAACACAGTTTGATTGTCAGAAAAACATTAAGAATTCATTGGTTTTGCCAAACGCACAGACGAAAGACAAATGATGACAGGTTCAAGATATTTCTCTCTGACTATTCCAAACGTTTTGAAACAGTTCTGTGGACAATCCTACACTTGTTTCAGATGCCTGCTCTAAAACTTCATGGACTAAAATGTTCGCGCAAAACATATCATGATAAATCCTCAACAAAATCTTTAGTCACTATTCTTTTTAGATCTATTTCGTTCAAAATGACTGAGGGAATGATACACAGAGAGACATGCTCTATGACATGTGCTGGTGCACCGGAACATTCAGCTTCTGTCGTATCTAAAAGAGTCGTGGAAATACTTCTTTCTCTGTTTGTTTGATTACAGGTCCAGCGTTTTTGTTTGGATTATTTTCTGTTGAATTTATTCGAATTTGTGTGAAATTTGAAAAGAAGTGTTCAGATTATACATCGTTGTTGATTGGAAAGGCAAAGTAAAAGTCCACATTGATCCACACAATTTATTCTTTACATTAGGTCACTTTCCAGTGTTATCTTTGAAAAGTGTAGGGTTCTACAAGTTTATGGAAAGACTCGCCCACAGCCCGGAAGCCTAAAACTGACGCCTGGGGAAAACGAAAGCGCACTCGAAGATACGCATCTCTTGTTGCGAGGAGTGAGTACACTCTGAAGAGAACATGTTTTTTTAGGACATCAATTGCTCCTCAGCACGAGAATTACATTTCTCATGGTTTAGAAGCTAGATATGAAATCCCTTAGGTTCTTTATATCTTTCACTCTACTTTTTCTGAGTCCAGACCCGAAAGTGTCGATTCCTATCAGATGATCAAGATGAGCACATCCTGCGAATGCAGCTGTTCATCAGTATTAAATTACACAGGCCCTGGCTGCGGATGCCCACACGTGTCCCTTGTTTAGGTCAAAGAAGCTGTTTAAATACAGTTTCACTTCTTGACTTAACAGTGCCCTGGAAAAATATCCTTCAGCAAAAGAACTTCTTCCTTTTACGAGATTTTTTGAGGATATTAACTCTTTTTGTGGGACCACCGATACCCCTGTTTTGGGCTATTGATGTTCTGGCTGTAAAACCCGCATGGATCCCTCACTTGTGTACTTCATCAGTTACATTTAAAACACTCTGGCGCATGATTCTTTTCATAAATGGCCTTTATATTTAAGGAAAAGCCATTGTCGTGTTTTAAAATAGAGAAATAGACTCTATTCATGTATTCTCACACAAGTCACTTGAAGGCTTCGCCTTCTCGTGGCTTTCTAATGTGAGAATACACTCATGTCGTTATTTCTCCATTTCGTAATAGACTCCTCTGATTCACCTCCTGACGTCACCAGTTGGCCTCTTGGTAGTCAGTATAGCAGTCAAGCCCTTAACTATTTTAAATATTACTTAACCTGTTAACTTCTTTAGTGGTCAGCATGTCAGCTAAGTGTCCAACCCACATACTTTTTTAAGCAGTGGTGGATGTTGAACAGTATGATGCTGATCGACTGAATGCTCTAAGTTTCAGTAAAAGGACTACAAAAGGAAAGATAAATCGTGTGCTTCCTATTTTGATTTTGAAAATTGTTTCATTCGTCTAATTAATTGATTAATTAATTTTTTACAGTCAATTTAGCTATGCCTGTACAATAAAATGGTTCAGACTAGTTCATCTCTATTAAAAAGATTCAGAACCAAAAGTGAAACAACACGAATGAAACAGTCTCGTTTCAAGGTGACATATCTTCAGAGCATAAAAGGGTTCAGTACTCATCTAAATCTCACTCAGCAGCTGCAAATTTAAAGGAGTCACTTTGGTCATGAAACCCCCTGAAAACTACTTAAGATCTACACTTCTGCAGTTTAAAGTTCGTGTGTAGAGCTGTACTTTTAGTGTCATGAATTTGTGCTTATGAAAGAACAAAGCTCCCACGTTTAGTGTACGATATACAATATTAATCTTTAGTGAAGTATTGGATGCAAAGCAATTTAACTCAAAGAGGAAAAAAGCCATTTTTAATCATTACTTGTTGGACCAATTTTGAAATAGAATAAGGTTTATTAAGGTTTTCAGATTTTGAAAACAATATTGATTAATCAAGATACAAATATAATACTGGATCTTTCAATTACGTTGAAATTCACATGGAGCAAACACCCCATTACATTGTATTTGAAACTAATACCATTACATCTTGTATTCCTCATGACAACGAAGAAACACCATTGTAATATTTGAGATCGAAGGTTAATTACTATGGTTTTTTTTACATTTAAATTTGATGAGTGAAATAAATCCATGATGTGCTTCCTGTGAAAATTTCCTAAACAACAAGAGACACCTCGAATTAACATTGTTGGCTGCACTGAGCATGATCCCCGTGCCTAACTGCTGATGAGTCTCATACCTACCTTGACCAGGGGAGGGTGGGTCACCTACCTTGGCAGGGGAGGGGAGGCGTTGGTCTCACACCTGACCATGGTCAGGAGGTGGGATGCCCAGCTCCCCTCCCCTGCGAACAAATGGACAGACACGACTGAAAATATTCCTCGCACTATGAATGTGGTTGGTATTATACAGTAATCACGGATTTTACACTTTGCAGAATTTTACACTTTGTAGAATATTTCGTCTCTGCAATGTATCCGTGACATTTAAAATAGAGTGTAGGAAAAGGCAGAACTATGATGAATAGATATTGAATACATGTTGGCATTTCCTCAGAAATGTGACACTAATGACCAAATGTGTCCAGTCATGTTGTCTCGAGTCGTTTGTCATTCAGAATTTGGTCATCTCAAAAGGACAATTTCTGGATTTTGAGTCAGACGACCTATTTATTTATTGAGACAGTTTATTCGTGAAACAAGACGGCGGGAATACATATATGTTGTAATTCGTTGCACATCTTTTCAGAGTTTAGTACCAGATGTCGCAGAGCTTGTATGTATGTGGTGGGGCATGGGGGTGTATTTTGTTTTAAGGCACCCAAATCTAAAGTTAAATTTCTCTCAAGTCTGAAGTATGTTTGAGGGAGGAGGGAATGTTTTGAGAAATCCAAATTCAAAGATAAAGTTCTCTATGAGAGGTACCTCAAATTTCCTTCAAAATTACTATTTGTCAGAATTGACACTTGCCACGAACAACTTTTTGATGACATCTGGGGTGTCCCATTTTATACAGTGCAAAACCCATAAATATCCTTTGTTTGATTCTTTTCCTGCACACTTGGGAAGGTAAAATTTGAAATAATTTCTCTCTCATCCTTATTGTAGATTGCTAATTTTGCACATCACTGATATTGAAAACAAATTGAAACAATTCTTTTTGCAGCTCATTGAATCAGAAGCAAAGTTAATGGATTTTTGAAAGGGTTAGGTTTTCTGCTGCAAGGGTTTAGTTTCGTCATTACAACAAAGTAAAATTATCTGTGCTTCCGAATAAATTTTACATTCAAAGCTGATTTACAAGTCAACACACTTGTAAACACAAATATCATTTTTAGTGTTTTATGTAACCAGTGAGAGAATATTCTCGATTTTAAAGCCAAAAACTATTTAAGTTTTCATGGTAAGCGATTCTGCCAGATCCGGCAGAAATGAATTATAATTTTTCAAATTGTTCCCACTGTAAAGGTTACAAATAAGGACTGATATAGGTGGCCAATTTCTGCTAAAATACATACATATTACTAGATTATTTGTGCCTTTCAGTACAAGGAGTTAAAACTCGGATTTGGATCTACCAGATGGCCTACTGTGAAAAACTCAATTGACCTAGCTAATGATTGCAATCTCAACATTAATGTCTGATATAAATTGCATAAAAGACTTTACAACAAGAAATAAGAAAATTGTAATAATGACACTTGGCAGAAATGTCACCATCCATCCGTCTTCGTGGAGAATATGTCACAACAGACCGCAGCATCATTAAACATTTAAGAAGCCTTTCTGCTACAGCTTAGTATGCTCTGTGTACAGGAAGGTTATGCACTTATTTACTGGCAATTCTATGGCTATTTTTATATCCAGTATTGTGGTCATCATTCTCTGTGTATATTGTGAAACGTACATGACAACAGATGTTTACTAACTGATGTTTATGGACAACATCACCCACATGTGGCTCAAATTCCCATCTAATAAATTTACGCACCGAATCACAGTAGATGACCCACATGAGGCTACATACATGTAGATAGATACATTAGAATAAAAGCACATGCCGCAGAGTTATATGAACAATAGGCCAAGAGTAACAGCAGCCCTTTCCCAGCTCAGCCCAGCTTCAACATGCTTACGCTTCGGGAACACCAACACAATACAGCTGCAAAGCCGAACATGTACGTGCTCTAAAAGGAGATGAGGCCATACTCTCTATTATAGCTGTTGCCATATTTAGTTTCATGTATTTCTATAGGTTCTTAAGCAAAATATGTCCCTTGTTCAAGTTGAAAAGAATGAGGAACCTACGTATATGATACTAATATGAAAATTTGCCAATGATGTACTTGGGCTTCTGTCGCCCTGATGGTTATCAGTACAAATATATATTTTTTTTTATTAAAATTTTTGTAGGACACATGTCCTTTTCGCGGAGCCACTGATACCCTGTTTTGGACTTCTGGTGGCATCTGCCCTGGGTTTCAAAGCCAGGGTGGATTCCCTCGCTTGCGTGCTTACTCGCCTGCACACAACAGATTCCCGAGATTCACCTCTGGTGCGACACCTGCCTTTTCCACCAATATGGGTGTACACTGTATAAGCGTGTACAAATATTTCAAACATATTCCGCTATGTGACAAAATACTGTATTGTAAGCAAGCTATACCATAAAAGAGACGTCGACTACGTTAAACTGTAATTTGATAGAAGTTTTGTGAAATATGATTAGAAGAATGACACCTTTAGTTTTATACACAGAACAAAGCACCATTATGAATCCGGAAGTGAGTTTTCTCACAGATTTTTTCACACTGTACTTGGACTGACATTTCTACTTACTTAGGCCCGCCAGCAATGCAATCTGCCCGTGAATAGCTTTTCTAAAATGCCCAGAAAATGAAAGTAAACCTCGATGACCTAATTACACGGCATTGACCAACTATTGACAAGACCGCGAGCAGCCACCTTCTCCTATTGCAGCTTTAACCAACTTCAGCAGAGACGGCTGACATAGGCTTCTTGATGCTGCACGCAGAATTATCAGTTTATCACAATATACGTAGTCCCTTGTCAATTTTTTTCTCAGATTATCGCAAGATTAGGGATTTTTGTAGCTGTCCATTACAGGTAAGCATCGTCTATTTTTTTCCTGTATCATTTGGCAAAAGTACGGACATTCAGGCCATAAAAGGAAGCATTACTGATTTATGACAAACAATGGATGCCGCTGCTGTCGGTTTATTCAGCTGGAAATTGACACTAATTGCCGGATAATACGGAATAAAGGATGCTTGCACAAGCCGTTAGGCCACCTGTTCCGTAAATACATCCGTCAAATGTACTTCTCAAACAGGAATGTGGTGAAGGGAACTTGAAGGTACGCGTAACCTTAATCATGGGGGTACAGGAAATTGATCCCGAGTACTGACGCAGATGTGGATTGTAAATTTGTTATCCTTTGTCCAAAGTGGACCATCCGTTAATAGGAATTTGGATTTTCGCACGCGGATATTCACCCCCCGCGCACGTAGTACGACGGGAGGTTATGTTTTCACAGGTGTTTGTCTGGGGGTACCCCATCTCCATTCCATAATACTTCCACTGGTCCCATATCCTTTCTGGAGGGTGGTACCCCATATCAATCCCATAGTAATTCCACTGGTTCCATGTCCTTTCTGGGGGGTACCCCGCACCAGGATAGGTGTTATCAGGGTTTTTTTATCACACAAAAAGTTGCTGTCTTTGGGAATGAGAAAAAGCTTGGTGGGCAAGAATAGACCTAATTTCAAAATTGAACAGCAATTGCGATCTTTACTGTCATTCCATGTTGGTTGTTTTGTGCATATTACTTTTCTCAGCTTCTTGGCTTGTAATTGGGGTTAAAATGTTTCCATATTTCCTGTTTAACAGCTGAAGAGAATTTTTATTTAGTCGACCATCAACCATCAAAACATCATGTACTTGACAATTCCTCAACCCCCAATCAACAAAGCCCCTCTACCTTGTTCACGTTTGGGTATTTGATGGAAAAGGACTTTGCAAAGACAGTCAGTCGTTTGTTAAATTTAATTAACAAGATTATTTCTTGTGATTCGCATGTTCTTGTGAAATAATTCCGGAAGCTACACCTTTTTCTTGACTGGGAAACAATCTCCTCCATTAAAACTACAAGGAATTCTGCCTTGATGATAGCAAATAAATTTCAGTCTGAACAGTATCGATGATAAAAATTGCCACAAAAACTAAACACACCGTTGTAATCATTTTCAATTTCTGCTTGGCTTATCAAAGTTGAATTTGTTATTGTCAAGAGTGGATAATTTCTTGTCCGATGAACGTTGCTCGTCAAAAATGTGATTCGAAATTCCGTACAAAAGCGTGAATTGATTTCTGGCAGATTCTTAAAGATATTCATCACCTCGACAACGTTTTGCATTAAAAGGTGTAAAAGAAAATTAACTCAGAAGTGAATCCCTACCAAAGTACAAATCCATCAAGGTGCCTGTTTCAAACAGAGAAGCACTTCTTAAGCTCAATCACTCTCAGCTGTTCTCGGGAGATGTACATGGTGGCAGCTTGTGTTTGTATTTCATTAAGTCTCTAACTGCTGAGAATACAAATGAGAAGCTATTGACCGAGTGGCCATGCCAATTTACAAGCATTTGAATTTGTCTTCATTTAGTGAGCAATTTTACGAACGAAAAATGTTCCAAAATTTACAGATGTGTCCCAACCTTCATTCCCTGACTCCAAACCCATCAAATTGTAGTAGTAAGACAAATAATAGATCTCAGTTTTAACAGCTTCTCCAGTGATTATGTGAATCATTTTTCTTGTGAAATCCTGCAGCTGTGAGACGAGGCTAGTTAACGTTTCATCCGATACATTTTCAGTTTTAGTGCCAACTCTACATTTTTGAAAGAACAGAGAAATATTCTCTGTTGAGAAACTCATACAATCGTGTTTTTTCGATTTTGGTCTTGGATCTTGCTAAATTAAACGAATTAGACTAATTCATCTAATTGCACATGGACAGTGGAATTGACTATCCATGGAGGAGTTCACTATTCATGGATAGTTACACTGTGATTTTGCACAATACATGGATAGTGCAAAATTAATCAGCAGTCTACATGAATAGTGAAAAATGAAATTATACTATCCACAGATAGTTGTATACACTATGCATGAATAAATTACTATTCGTAGATAGTAGATTCCACTATCCAGGAAGCACTTGACTTTTTCAACTAATTAGATGAATTCACCTAATTTCAAAACCAAAATCGAAAAAACACGAATCGTAACACATAAATTTATTTGTGCATGAGTGTTTCGGAAATTCCAAATTACTGGAAGAGGCTTAACTGAGCCATTAATCTTAAAAATATGACGTTGCGTCATTGACCCAATTGGTGGCACGTGCAGAATGACATCATGGCAGCATTCTGTGTAAATAAATTCCAACCAATAACTGCAGGTTAAAGTAAGCCTAATTTTCATAAAACTGCCAAAGTCTCACCTTCCCTAGATGTTAAGGCCGGGGACAGGATGTTAAGGGTCCTCTTACTTAACCACTAAGATGATTCTAATGACCCACCAAAATTCCCACTTAAATTTTCTGTATCATGACTCAGAGACGACAAATTACACTGTTCTCAAGTGCAGTCGTAATTCAATACGCAACTGATGTATCGGAAAGCAATTATTACCGAAACTGGGTGTATTCTCTAAAGAAGTAAACATAGGGATCTATGGAATTCTTTCAATGTCATGATCCAAATTATCTTATTTGGTTAACAAAGCGATCCATCAGTATTGGACAAATAAGATTAAATACCACTGATGATCGGGCAAAAAATCCCAAATTGGAAACAGAATACCGGCCGAATTTGTGCTTACTCATAAATGACGCAAAATAGTCTCAATCTCCACATAATTTCAACCAGAAACCTGTGTTGTTGCTGTGCAACAGGTATTATACTGTATCAAATCCGTGTTGGACATGGGAGTAGTCATTTTGGAAGGTGTACAGTGTCACCAGAAATGCTTACATGGTCTCATTTGATTAATCAAGTCGCGGTTGATTGTACTGGGGAATTGTATGTATGCTGGTACGCGATGCTTGTTTTAATTAAAAGGCCACGAAGTATCGAGAGCTGCAGTACACACAAAATGGCAGGTGCCGCAGAACTGAATGGTGTCCGACTAAAGTTCAGCGAAGTTAATGAAAACTGCCAACTTCAAACCGTGGAACAATTTTATTGCGTAATTTAACAAACTTCCTAAGGACAATGAGGTGAGCACTGAAGGAAAATACTGACTTGACCTGTGACCCGTAGTTTCGACAAGTGTAATTGGCAGAGCCTGGTAAATGATCTTGGATACTTTCCAATCAAATCAATCATGAAATTGAACTCATGATAAGGTTAAGGTGTGAAACATCCGGCTATTCTGTATTAGAGTTTTCACCAAAACACCAAGTTAGTAGTCTTGTCGTTTCTTGATTTCTTTTGTGAAGTCAGAACTTTGTTTTTGCAAAATGACCACGCTGTTCGGAGTAAATTCGTGAAGCCCACGATTTTATGTTACAGAGTCGCTAGTCCGGAAATAAATTGTCGTAAAAACTACAGTTGTTTTAAATAATCTCCAGACTGTCCAGTTCAGAAATACACTTCAAGTTTTCATACACTCTCTGCAATCCAAGATTATTTATATTGCCAAATTAGTTTTAGAGCTGTATCAAATCTGCAAATTTTGAAATCTAATCCTCTTACCTTGATATTTAATTTCATCTACCATCATAAAATGGTTAAAAATAATGAATGAAACTGTAGATATATGGGAACACAACCTTGGCATCAATGCCTGTAATATCAGTTTTTTGCTTTTGCAAGAATGCCAAATGGATTGGCTGACCATTCGAGTTTTTCTATAATTCGTCATTTTCTGCCAAATCCTGGCAGAATCCTGCCAGCATTGACATTCAATGGTTGTTACCCACTGCATGTCAGTGCTGGCAGGATTCTACCAGGATTTGGCAGAAAAAGATAAATAACAGAAAACCTCGATTGTCCATAGAATTAAAAACTTCATAATTTTTGTTTATCCTTTTGCTCGCATGCATTTGCACCCTGCAGGAACATCACTAATTTCTGACTTAAATGACAATATCAGTAATTTCTGACCCATTGAAGTCAATGGGCAGAATTTTTTGGGTTTTTTCCCTTGAGAAATCTGTAAATATTGTGGACATCTCAGCATCCACTTTTAAAATTGTTACATAGTTTGA
>JBCAUG010017334.1:0-10850 GCA_038406175.1 Haplosyllis leylae
AGTTAAATATAGGTTTTATTTATGTACTGGTTCAATAACTAGTGCAACAAGTTCATGGTCAAATTTATTATATAACACTAATCCAGTGACGGTTGCTATTGTGAGTTCAAATGCCACAGGGCGCACCTTTATTTTTGGTGAAACTTTTTAAAACCCTTGATGTCAATTTTGTTTCGAAATGTCGGATTAGTGTTGAAAATGAAAACGTCGATTGACGTGCATTGGAAAATGTTGGCTTGAAAATTTATTAGAAGTGACCTCTGAAATTATTTGTTGAGGGGTCATAATTTATCGTGGGAATATCACAATTGATGTATTCTTGGTATTTTCTCCATTGGCTTACCTTCTCCTGTCGTAAAATTGATCCACCCGTAATAAAACACACGAGGTCAGCGTTGATGTATGAAAAACCAGGTAAATGAAATTGTATCTGAAAGATCGTAATTTTTCAGAGAAGTCAGAGACAGGGAAATGACAAAGAATAATTGTACACGATTGCTTAAACTGTTTGCATTGAATTTCCTTGAACCATTATCAAATTACTTTGTACCACTGATTGTGCTTGCTATAAGGGCCCATTTCTAGTGCCTCCCTACTAAATAATCATACTGAATTTATGTTATGGGAAACCATGAAAAGAAACAATTGTGGTTGGAAGTCTAAGTGCATATCAAGGAAAGAACACATTGCATTATATCAAACAGAGGTTATGCAGTAGAACAAAGTCACTTTCTTGTGCTTAAGGGCACTTGATATTCATACAGGAAACAATGGATTATTCTGACTTCTTGTCGCGTCAGGGATTATGATACTTCGAGCGAAGTTCAACAAGTGTGCCCAACGAGGTGACAGGGCCCGAGGAAGCAACATAGTGCGTGCACATGGTGCAGGATATAAATAGGATTAATAGCCTTATGTACTAGTCCTGATTACACCTGAACCTGGATGCAACGGTCTGGATAATTTATCTGTCGAACTGATGCTGCATTCTAAAATCCTAAAACAGAACTCGACCAGCAAAAATCGACATTGATTGGTATTTGTTAATTGCCAAGACACATTTTGAAGTAGTTCTTAATAATCACGATGCAGGAAGTTCAGTAAATTCTCACAGTTGTGAGGATTTCAGTAAATTCTGAATGATTACAATTACAATGGTGGTCTATGAGAAAATATTTGGAAGCATAAATAAATAACCAATACATTTCTTTCAAAAATAATACTGCACAATTACATTTGATCTTAGGGAGAGCCCAGCTAGATCTATATTGGAAATTTTCCACTATACCAAAGGACGGCTCTGATATTCACAGATTTTCTACTAACTGTGTGCACTGATAGAAATCTGTGAATATCAGGGGCACTCCTAAGTTAACTGGAAATTTCCAATGTAGCTCAGCTCTCCTTAATTAAAAATGTATTTGTGTAGTACTGTTTTTGAAAGAAATTTATTAGTTATTTATATATGAGACACTTATTTCTGGTGCAGCACATCCAATTGTCTTAATATTTTTCAGGTTTAGTGGTGAAGCAGAAACAAGTGCAGACTTCACCTGGTGACCAAGCAATTTTTGTAGCTAAAATAATTTTTTTCTGTACGTAGTTTAATTTTTAATCAAATGTTTCACTCAGAAACTTCAAATTCTGTTACAATCAGGTAATTTACACTCCCAGCTTCAATAAAGTTTCTACTGGCAGCCATTTTGTTCACTTGGAAAAGTAGTGAATTTCCACTGCATGGTAGAACCATGAAGTCAGTTGGTAAAGTGCAGAAACAAGTGGAAAATGCACCAGACTCCAGACTTTACCTGCATACCATAAAGTCTTTCAGAAACAAGTGCCATCAATGCTTCCAAATATTTTCTCATAGACCACCATTGTAAAATCTCAGACAGAATTTATCGATATCCTCGCAAATAGCAGAATTTACTGAATTTACTTCCGAGTGATAATGTCGAATTAAAATTTTATAGCTTTGTAATTTGTAATCTCTTATTTTAATTCATTCCATTCTGACAGCATCACAGTAGGATGCACTATATTTACTATTGCAGGTAAATTATAGTTTAACGAACCAATCATAACATACACAAGCATTGGTGAGACTCGAACCCTCGATCGAGCATTACATAAGTCTGACGTTTTCATTCAGTGTGCATAAATAACCATGGGACAACATGTCGTCTTCTCAGGGAATCAATTACAATAAGCGATCTGTCGTCAGTGAGTACTGTTTACATAACTCTCCTCTCGTCATGTAAATGTGTACATACCTGGTGTCACCACTTCAGGAACTGGAGTGTATTTCTGTCAGGTAGAACCACTGGGGCAAGCTAACTACAACCTGATTAGTACATGAAGTAGAGTGCATTTATGTCGTCACAAACTAAATGAACTGATGACGCTTTGATCAATTCGTTTCACGTTTCCATTTAACTTTATTGGCATAATTAACACTGGTGTCAAGCTGTCAGTCTCGAAATTATTGTGTAGTTTTGTCTTTTATTCAAAAATGAAATCAGATCTGTTTACCTAAGTACCCTAGTCTTGGCGCATTGGTAAAGTTGTCTGATCTTGAGCTGAATTCTAATAAAATTTGCACCACAGACACTGAAACCTTTACTGCAAGATATTGCATATGTATTTCAAGATATGACACAATCAAATCTTATTGCAATGAAGCATACTTTTAAATAATTTGACTCCTTACAGATGCGACGTAGACCTATTTCAAAATTACAAAACAATGAGTGGGCCTGCCGGTCACCGACCTACAAGACAGCCTACTTGTTTGTTTTTTTGCAGAAAATTTAGGTTTATGTTTGTTGACGCTAACAACATCGAAACTGAAGCTAAACCATTGAAGCCTAAATGTCTCTTTGTACTCATCTTCACTTTAGCTTTCACTTTCTACTGTGAATTAAAGTTTTACCTGTAGCATCCAGAACTAATCCGGAATCTCCACCTACGTGTCGTCTTTGGGGAGATTTGTTTCAGATGTTTACTTTGCTCAGAGCAATTTGGGGTAAGATTAGTAAAATCTGTGTTGTATCCAGAAATGGAACTAGACATCAGCTATTAATATCTTTATTTAAGTGTATCTCCTTTTTTCTCAAATGCCGTTGCAAAAATGTGTGAAAATGAGTCAGCTTTGATGACTATTCTGACTTTATTTAGTCAAAAACATATGCCAAAAGACACATCAGTTCAATATCAGTCCAACTTTATTTTTACCAACATGTTTAATGTATCATTGCTATGTTGATAATTTTGTCTTTTATCTCGTCCGTTTTATCTGTGTGTCTGGATTACTGTCCTTCCCTTTCACCACCCACGATGTGATTTTATCTCAACTGAGGATTATTTCAAAGGTGCAGGAGAGGAAAGGATAAATATGAAACACAAGCAAACGGGGATCTATTAACGCCCACGAGAATGGCGTGAATCCGGAATGAGCCCATTGTGAGTTGAACTAATTGTATTTGCAGTAGAAAAAAGATGGTCTCCGTTTTCGCAGGTCAGGTCTGATATCACCTCAAGGTACTTTGAAAGACAAAGTAGTATTGACTCAAAATATGGACCTTGCATTACGTTACTGCAATGGAAACTTTTATATGTCAGCGTTGTGTTCACCTTTCTCCAAAGTAACAGAGTAATTTTTGATGGACGGATCAGATCAAATTTTTACCGCCTGCGTACGAAGTACGAGGGGAGGTTATGTTTTCACAGGCATCTGTCTGTTAACATGGTGGTGGAGTACCCCACTTCCTGGCCCCAGGTCCCTTCCGTACCTCTGTCCCTTGTCCTTTCCAGTGGGGGATATGCAGTCCCAGGTTCTTTCCCCGATCTCTGGTCCCAGATCCTTTCTGGTGGAGGGTGCCCTATCCCAGCAAAGGGGTACCCCAGTGGGGGAGGTACCCCATCCCAGCCAGGGGGTAACCCACTTTCAGCTGGGAGGGTACCCCAGGATAGGGTATGACTCCCAGCTGAGACTGGACTGGGGTACCCCCCCCCCATCCCCCTAGCTGGCACTGGATCTCCCTCAGCCTTCCCTGGAGGCAGTACAGAAGAGCAAGTACTTGCTACGCAGCAGGCGGTACGCCTTTTGCGGTCACGCAGGAGGACTTTCTTGTTGTTCATGATTTTGAAATACATTGCATCAATGAGAAGCCCTGGACAAGATATTATCACCCCTTTGCAACTAATCCAAAGCCAACCGGCTCGCGGAAAATTATAGGGAAAGTTCTGAGAAAAAGTTACACAATATCATTTGCATTTACATTCCGTAAGATATTATGTGTGCATATGATCCCTCTTTTGGCTGTCTAGTCATTTGCACGGATACTAATTCACAATCCTATTTTGTTCATTAACACCTCAACCATGCTTGGCACAACAAAGGCCGTTAGTTGACTGGGCGGCCATATTTGGCGATAATTGCTAGTAATGTGACCTGCTTTGATCAGAATGAATATGTGCCGAGGATGTGGGTGTTGGACTGACCTAACTGATGAAGTGTGAAAATCATCTGCAGCATTAAACACGCTGTTATATTTTACCTGTTACTGTGGTATTTCTAATCTTCAGATAATAATTGCATTCATTCCCATTGGCCAAAATGCAGTTATTTTCAAATAACTTCACATTCCACAGTTCAAAGTTGCAGATCCACTTATCGAAGTTTTATTAAGCCAGTCAGTGTCCAGTATTCCATCACAAGCCAATCTGTCATACCTTGCCAGTCTCAGATTTTCAGACCTAGTCATGCTCTATTGAGTGAAGTGGAACATGAAACAGAAGATTCAGTTCAACACATGTCTCTCTGGCTGAGTGGGTAAGGCATTTGAATTCTAATCCATAGGTGGTTGGTGTTGTGAGTTTGATTCCCTCTGGAGGCAACTTTATTTTTTGCTGACTTTGAACCCCCTCGATGTCAATTTTGTACAGAAATGCCAGAAATGTCAGATTTGTGTTATTTTGGAAAAACTCGATTATCTCCATCGGTTTCACTGTGCCTTTGAAGCTTCTTACTAAAATCACACGAATTACGTATTACCAACTAAAGCTATGAATTTTACAAGTTTAATGGCGCAATTCTAGACATATTTTAAATCTTTGCATGTCTGAAAATATGAGCGAGATTATTCCGTTGATTGGCACTTCAGCAACACAACTGCGACGCGACATTAAACCCAGGATGGATTAACTGCAGGATAATCCGGATCTAATCCAGAACTAATCCGCTCCACACATCCACGTAACATTTAAAATCTTCACCGCCTACACTCCAGTCAAGGGTTTATCAAAGTGAAACTCTACCGTGACATCTTCAGGAAGGAATCGCTTTCTTGTCGGATGATGCTGCACTTGCCTTGAAATTATGATTGATCTGTTTCTGTAATGTTTCAAACTATTTTTAGATCTAGATGGTAAACCATTTGGAAATTTTATTAAACATTAATATCAAGAAAGTGCAAGCAGAAGGGATATATTAAAATGAGGTGACTCATCAGGATGGCTGCATTAGGTTTTTGCTATTACAAGTTTACTACAAAGTGACCGGGTCCACATTGGGAGAGAATTAGGAATGAGGCACGTCAATCCTATTCATTAAATCTGCAAACGTGTGAAACAGGCAATTCAATTGGCCTGTATGTACGGGATTTTGGTGTCCTGATGCAAAAGAAATCTCCTTATGATTGAACGGTATTCACCTGAGATTTATCTAAATGTTGTTACTGAATGGATTGCAAATTATTGAAGATTTTTTTGTAAAAAAAATTATTTGCACCTGCAGCTTCTTGTGTAAGAGACGAAGATGTTAGCGCAATACCGCAATCCGGTTAGGAAAAACTCCATTGCGGCAGTTAAAGGGTAGCTCGTAATTTGGGGTAAATAATCTAAATCTTGTTGCCTTTTGCTAGATTTTTACAGTATATAATAAAATCCAAGATTCATCTGACAAAGAACAAACCATTGCAATGCGCATTGCAATCACAAACCCAAATAAAGCTGTATGTTCAATCCCAAAAATAAACACGCAAAGAAATGAAGCTGCTCGTGTTGAGACATAAACCGTTAAGTACTGCATCGTATGATACGACGAATACTTCAATCAGTGGAAAAATACATTGGTAATTATGTAATCTATTGCTAAGATGAACCTTAATTTGGAGGATTGCCAATACGATCGTGAATACTCGCATCCGGAAATGCACAGTACAAATACCTTATCTGGCTAAAAAAATCTAAAAACAGCAATACGCTTGCATTTTTAAGGCTAATTACTAACCTAAAGGTTCATCATTATTTTACACTTTAACTCAGCTTTGTCTATTGAATAAAGAATTACTCTTCTCATCAATCATATTTTATCACTACACTCACCATAAGTCTACCAAAAACTGCTGAAATATTGCCATTTCTGGAAACGCATTTCACCACTATGATCGCCACTATGATCGTCTTCTGAGATTTTGAAGCAGTGCGGCCACGAAGGTTCGGATGGTGTCAGTGACGTCGGAACAAAAGTAGAAAATATAAATTTTAATTGTGCAACGTTGGTTTTGTAAGGCAAAATGATGGACTTCTCATAAAGACATCCAATGCATAACATTGTATGGAATTGCGATTGACTACGAAGGACTAGTAGGAAGATTGGGTCATTTTTATGCTAAATGTGATGATACAACCGCAATGATTGCTCACAAAACGTTTTGTAAGTGCAGAGTTGTAATGGAGCTTGGAACATTCCGCAGTATCATTAAGTAAATTGATAATACAAACACTCATAGTCTAATTACGTGTGGTTGATCAAATACCCAACACTGGATAACAATAATAATATGACGAGATAACGCTACTTGCAATTAGATTTAAACTGCAATGAACACAACCAATGAAACTTCGTCGTACCCGACGTCGGAATCGGTTACCATAGCCACGGAGAAGCCATCATGGCTGCCTGACTTCACTGGTAAGTTTAATTTTACTTGACTGTAGCTATTTAGACGCGTACATTATGGCACTTTAAAAGAACAATTCACCAAAATAAACAAATAAGTCACAGAAAGAAATTGTTTCCAATTTGTAACTAAATTACATGTTGAGTTTCTTGTGCACTTATTTTCCAATACTTTGAGATTTTATGCTTTTCCTGCACACATAAGATAAAGATTAAGACACGAAAAGGCAATAGAGAACAAAGTAACTAATATGTTTCGCAATTGTGAAACAAATTGATGTTACGTGCATATTGCAATTCCACATGAAAATTACGTGACCCAATTGGCAGGATACATTGGCATAACACAAATTGGTTCCAATATGAATACCAAGCATATTTCATTTTTTCCTGAACATTATGTTAACTTCCATTGATCATGTATCATTTATGATGCTGCACAAACAGGGTCATCAACTTCCCATTTAGACAGATTCGTTGAAGGAAAAAATCAGCATTCCCATCTCAAGTCAGGAATTAAAATAGATTCGGTCTAGGCAATCTACCAAACCAATCAATCAGCTGCATTGGCATTAACAGCAAATTACTTTCACAAAAGGTATGATGTTACAAAAAGGGTTGATTGGTCGCCTGGAATCTACAATATTTAACTGTTAAAGTTTTCTATAAGCCGAAATAAATCTAGTTTTATGAATTCAATCAGACAGAAAAAAATTTGTTGTTCATCAAACAGTCAAAGTTGATTAGCTCGGCAAGATTAGAACAATAGAATTATTGTTTCCCAGCAAGGTCCCTTGTGAGACACGACTTTTGTGATGCTTTGACTTTTTATTATAAGCAAATGATTAATGGTTGACTTTCAGTTGGACCAATAGTTCTGATAGTACTTGCCTGCCTGTGCGCCATACTGGGGTCAGTCTACGCGTACATCTACTACACCCGGATCAACCCCAGGTCCGGTCGAGTTAAGAGATACATCAAACCTCCCGTCCAGGAGGAGGATCCAGAAAATAAAATCACACACACGCATCTCTTCCTCTTCAAGAAGTAAGTATTAAAGCCAGGTTCTGTTACTAAAGTCTGTTTCGACATACCTCTAATGGTTCATTGTAACCATATTGGGACACCACTCCAATCCAATAATTAGTTAATGGCCAATAAGTATTAAGCAACTTAAATCTCATTTACTTTTTCTTCTATTTCACAAAAATAATTGAGCGTATGTATTGTTTAAATGACGGAACATTATTGTCTTTACAGAAAGAATATCGCTACCTGAATTAGCCTTTTTTCAAGAAGACAGCAAAAGAACATCTGAGTCATCAAAGCGCTTTATTTATCTCCAGTTCTGTTCATGGCACTTCTACTACTACTAGCACTACCTGATTTAAAGCCAGCTGGAAATGAATGCAGGAAATTCAGGTGCCTTACACTACTTACGAGGTAACAGGATAAAGGTGGTGAACGGAACAGGGCTCTTAAATAAGAAGCTTAAACAGCCTCGATATATCTGTTACTAAAGAAGAGTCTCAACATGATATGATAACAAAAAATCTTGGAATTACCACACTCAAAACCCGTGCATCAGATCCAACGTTTTGTGTTTCCTTCTGAATTTTTCACATCTTGTGTGGTTTTGTGAATTGATCTGGAGCTGTGCACAATGCTGAATGGAATTTGGTTTTTAATTTCCTTTACATGGAAACAGCAATGTCATAGGAATACTTGTAAGAAACATTGATGGGAATAGCTCTGAAAATTATAACAGGGAATCAGGGTAGATGAAGAGTCAGATGTTTCATTAATGTTCCAAGTAACAGTTAATAAAGGAATCTCACACCAACTGTTTAACAGATTCTATGCGTGATGGATTCCTCAGATTCACTTCTGAGTGCCACACCTGCCGGCCCCCTGGTGTGATCCTTACAACAGCAATTGACCTTACGGAAGCAAGGCGTACTGTTAATAGTATTGTCTCGACACATCAACCAACAATATTTTCAATTAGAGCTACGTGAATTTATTTCTATCACATATCCAAATATATAAAACCCACCGCAGCTGCAAATAAAACTGACAACATCCATATGACCGCAAATGATACACACAGAAATAACAAAAGTGTAGACGATATTTTCTTTAGAAATTATGTCACTTATATATCAGGATTATTTTAGAGCACTACGCATGTTACCATTAAATTAGTGTGTATCGTTGTTAATGACATGAAAAGTTTTTCCAGTAAAGATAAACGGTGAAATACGTCGCGTTGCTTCGTTTCTGTTGATAAGAATTGATTTACCTTTTCTAATTTAATATATTGTTACCTCTAGACTTTTTTCGCGAATTCCCGATGAGAAATAAGACGTTAGACGTCATATTTCCAGAAGCATAACTTAGATAAATCTAGAGAAACACAGTGTTTAATTGATCTAGTCTGATGTTGAATAATACGAAAATGCATAAATGATAATTGCTGCTTTATTCTAGTTTTATCGAAAAGAAAGTATTTTCATCCAATTTGATGAATCAGATGAAATGGACAAAATCACCCATGCATGAGTCAGGCTCAACTTGCCACAGAAAAGACTTTGCTGTAATGAGTAAGAGTGTCTGGCTACTATGCCATTACTAGCTTTTCCTATTAATTGCCTGCTTTCCAAGAATTATGAAAAATCTCGTTTAGCTTTGAAAGTAGTCAAGACGGAGGGTCGAGCTGATAAAGCAAAAATTAGAATGCCTTTAACTTTTCTAATTGTTGTCACAGTGCGTTAGCTTTTGCGGTCCATATTGTCTGTCTGCATGCACTTCTGGTCTACGGTTATTGACCTTCCACACCCTGTAGGAACATCAAACGAATCTGACATTTACGACAATATTAAAGAATTCTGACAGGGGTTTTGCAATAGGTGTCTTTAAGAAAATTATTTTTACATTTTGATGTGTTCAAAGAAAAACAGCAATATTCAGCTGAAAAATAGTAATTTCCTATTTTTTATGTTTATAGGAGATCTGATTGATGGAGAGCTTTTTTAACTTTTTGAAATATATTATAGAGAGAAAAATTATTGAAAACAAATTTTGACACTGAGTAATCATACCTTAACAATTACAAATCTTGAAAAGTCTCTCTGTCTCATAGGTGCCCATTATGGAACCTCTGTCAGAAATCTTTGATATTGTCGTAAATTCCAGATTCGTTTGATGTTCCTGTAGTGTGTTCCAGCTAAATCGGATTTATCTGTGTAGCTTTACCTGTTGTGGCCAGTTTGGTCTTTTCTCTCTTTGATCTATTTTTGGCTATATACTATATACTGTATCTATTTCTATTTTTATTTCTGTACAGTTTCCGTGTCTTATTAACGCCTTGATGCAATGGTTCGATCCTTGTCATCTTACTGACATTCAATAACTAATCCATCAACATCACGGCTTATAATTTTAATGATATTAATTGGCTGAATGTCATTTTCACCATTGTTAAATAGCGACTGAGGAAGATTTACATAGATTTTGTTGTCAATCAGAGACATATTTCTGATGCGATGGCTCATTCGAGTTTTCCTTAAATAGAGATGTGTTCTGTAGATTCTACAGAATCACGAGAGTGATCACTGGGAGTGAACCCAAGCACTGACTTTCCTCTGATTTTTGTGTCCTGCATGCTATCACTGAGCTAATTTCCCTATCTGCTGGAGGCCTCACTCCTTTAGATCCTTATTTAGTCATACTCTATTGATTCTTGGACTTAGAATTTTTTTGGAATCAATAGAGCATGACTACATAAGAATCTAAAGGGCTGAGGCTTCCAGGAGATAGGGGAATTAGCTCAGTGTTTAGGGAAAACTCGATTCAGGAAGTGCAAGAAGTTTGGACTTTTTCGAAG
>JBCAUG010017345.1:0-25105 GCA_038406175.1 Haplosyllis leylae
ATCCAAAATTTTAAATCGAAGTAAATCCTAATTCGAAGTTTCTTGAAAAGTTTGAATTACAGACAATAATTTAGTACAAATTTCCGCTTAATTCGAAGGAAAAACTGGCCGCGGAATCATTTCGAATTAACCGTGCCTAACCTGTATTGGGAGTTACAACCATTTTATTAAACAGTCCCTCTCAATGGTGAGGGGGTGAACACTCATGCAAAATACAAAAACATCATTGCATTGGAACATTGCATCAAAATACATCAATTTATCCAGGTGAGGGGGTGAGCACATTAGTCCTCCATCAATTCACTTGGGTCTACAATGATACCTAGAGAGTTCATGTGCAGAACATAGTTTCTAGCTTCCTCCATGACTTGCAGCTAATTGTCCGCAATCATTCCATCTCCTCTGTCAGATCCAGAACCGGTTGTAGGTCCATCACATCAGGACCGGTTGAGGAGGCTATATCTCCAGGCCTGGTGAATTGCTGAGTACGTGTGGCAGTGAGAGGGTTGGAAAGTTCTTCCACAATTTCCACATCACTATCCATCATCTCACTGGTGACTTTGGGAACCTGAATGGGTTGTCTGTAGGAAGTACTGGACGAGGAGCTTGCGCTTCTTGTGGCTGATTGGCTGTTGAGGAAGGCAACTGGCCAAGGTACCCTCTGCTGTGGCAACACTGGAGGAGATAAATTTTGTGGTTCCGGCTGCTGTCTGATCTCCTCAAGGCCTAGTTGATATTTGGGAGGCATTGGTTTGCGCTCCTGCTTCCTCAGCTTCTTCCTTGGTATGGGAGGTGCTTTCACTCTGCCAATGCTCTAGATTTACAAATGTCACATCAATTCAAGCATATAGATCAAACAACATCTATTCGAAGGAAAGTGAGGAGGCATACAACAAATACATGCAAATACAAGAGAAGTGCATCAAGAGAGAACACTTACTGAGTTTTCCTCACAACTCCTTACCGAAGAGCTAGATGTTAACACTTTGAATGAACACGGAACAATGAGTAAATATTATGACAATACACATGGCTAAATACTCAAAACATGATCACATGATCACCTCAGCCAATGGTTGAGGGGTACAATTACTATGCTGCTTGCAGGGCTTAAAATAGGATGCTTCCTGATTGAAAAATACACATATTATCCTGCATACTTATTTGATGTGCCACTGAAAAAGATGAGGCTACATCATTTGAGAAAAAAATTCTAATTTGTAAGATTGGAACATCCAACACTCAATATTACAGAAATTTCATGATCGTGATGAGCAACACAAAAGAATTCATGAGGATCTTAGTTAAATGGAAATGCCACTTCAACATCTTAACACGCTTGTGCAGTTAATGATGATAAATGAGAGGAAATGTCAACTGAAGAAGAATCTGGTGTTGATGCAAGTAACATTTATAGCACTGATTGTCTTTAGGCTATGCCTCTAGAAACACTGGTGACAATAATGGAACATTGTTCAACTGACAGCATCCTTTACCTGGCTGAAGTACCAGCTGTGTTCCAGAGCCTCATTGACAACCCTCATCTTTGGGTAGATGTGGAAACTGATGTGAAATACCCAAAAGCTGATTTAATCAACATGTTGATGAAATATTTGAAATCATTGTCAGGCTCAAATGTAAATTTCAGCATGAGCTGTTATGGGTTGCGCACTTGAATGAAATCATTCAATTAATGTTTAGAACTTGATAAGTGTTAATCTGTGTCATTGCTCTGTCTTCTCCTGGGCAGGAGTGTTTGAATACACATCAAAACTGATGTGTCTGGATGTCAGTTATTGCTCTTGGATGTCAACTAAGTCATTGATAATAACTCTGTTAAAATAAGCATGTACAGTACGTGTCCAAGAGAAGACCAAACTTCAATATCTCGGTTGCATGCAGTCCAATACTATGGCACCTTGGATTATGAACAGAATTTAAACCAGGTTCCAGATTAGCCCGAGTTTGGGACTGTTTTTATATGTGTTTGCATACGCGAAACTGCATAAAAAGGCTTATTTTATGAAAAAATGATGTAAAGTAAATGAGGTGTAGGTCAATTGCCTATAGTCAGTCCCTGTCAAGCTATTTTCTTCTATAGGTAAATTTGTTAAGGGAGTACTAATTGTTTATCTTTCAGTGCATTTGGTTTGTGTAGATTAACCTTTATGGACATGTGGCACATGTATAGTAAAATACATTATCAGTTACTACCTACACATTAGGTATGATACTGTGTGACTTTCCTTGGTGTCTATGCAAAGAAAATTGTGGTGGAAGCATGATATTCTGTGATAATCCCAGCTGCCCAGAGGAGAATGGTTCCATATTGAGTGCCTAGATCTGTGTGAAGATCTGTCTGACAGTGGACGCATCAATGGCTGCCACTGTTAGGGACACAGGCTGGTAGGCAGAAGGCTCTCCTCACAGGTTTGTGGCTGCTTCAACTGAAGTTGCTGTCTTGCTATTTCTTTTGCATATTGCTCGGTGTGTTAGGCTACCATAAGAACCCGTGCGACCACCACCAACCTTCCTGGTTATGAGGTTTGTGCATTTTTGTAGTTTTCGGCTGCAGCTGCCCACCTCTCCCATCTGGAGGAGAAGCTAGTGTAAGGTGAACTGCCAGTAGGTGCGCCTCCTCATTCTACTGGCACGACACTTTATTGGTGTCCCTGGGTGGGCAGCTCAGGGAAAGCCTTAAATCGTACTTAATTAAAGTCTTTTAAGCCCCTAGCGGCAAGTTGCAGTTGCTAGTGGTCAGGTAGTGGCCATTGGCTGGGGTCCTATAATAGGATCCTCTGGCACACACGAGTGTTCCAAATTATTCAAAATTCTCACAAGCATTATTAGGTGTGGGGACGACCACACCTTGTGGTCTATGGTATGGCAACTAAGCAGCCTTCTGACAAGTTAGGGGAGCCAGCTGGAGCCCCCAGTGAGGATCAAACTCACGACCCCTGGTGTGAAGAGGTTAATGAGTTATATTTTGAATTACAAATTATGCTTCTTGGGTCAACGTTTGGGTCAAGGAATGCATAAAATTATGATTTTCTGATTGTGTATCATCTGCCAACTGATGAAGATTCAATTTTTTTTGCTTTTGGAATATAAGCAGTCAGCAAATTTTAAAACAAAAACAAGTAATGATCCCATGATGGACCACATACAAGAGTGCAGTCCTGCAATCTACTATAGAGGTCTGCTGATAATGTTACACAGAGAAGCTACAAGGTACTATTTTTCATTGTTTCATAGTTCATAACATTATATGATGTCATAAGCCAATGTGTTTTCTGTCATTGTACAAACAATAATGAAATAAGATCTATGTTAGTTTGAACAAAATTTATCTGAAATTCTTGACAGGTATGGTGATGGACCAAGGATGTTTAGTATGTGGAAGCACAATCTCCTTCAATATCTTGACAATGATCACCTAAATTATTTGATATATGGTGTGCAATTTCTAACATCAATCACTGGTGGTGTCTCTAAGAGACTGCAGGAACAAATAATCTGGAATATGCCAATAAATCAGAATGAAGGTTCCGGAAATAACTTTGCAATGGATTTAATGATTGAATTCCTCCACAAGGGATTTAAAGGTGTTTTTCTAAGTTAATTTTTTGTTAGGGTTGGAGTGATAAATGTGTTTTCAAAGATGTTCAAATTTGTAATTCATTTTCAGAATTGATTGGTACTTCTGCAGGACAAATACTGATGCACTATAGGACAGAGCAAGTTAGATGTTAGGACTGACAAAAACCCTAACAATAATTTATGAAAATGAGGTATAAAAACTTAAATTTTTCATCAAATGATTTTGTATCAATTAATCAAATATTACCAGAAGAAATAAATTCTTAAACAGTGAAGTGAAGCAAAGTTATTTCTGGTTTATATTCAGATTATCAGAAAGGAAATTCATGCAAGGAAGAATGGCAGACCTTCATTAGATAAGGACATTAGTGATCCAGTTAAAAGTTTGCTGCAGGGAAAAGTCTTTGACAATATTCCAGGGTAAGCATACAGAGGATTTCCTGGCTACACACATTTTACAGGTGTAACAAATATTAAAAAAATTTTAACATGTGTGAAGCATCATCCATATGTTAGTGCACTGGAAAGAGACATAATACTAAATAATTAATTGATAAATGTTAAGTGTAAAGTCAGGTCATTTTGTCATACATATTTGATGAAATTTTAATTGAATGTAAGTCAAATAGAATGAATATTTGAAAAAAAACAAGTTAAGTTAATGTAAGTTAAATATAACTAATCTGTGATACAAGATATTATGATGTGCAGTTACATAAGAAAATGTGATGATCATCCTGCTTTGGAAGAAATATTTGTTTTTCTTTAGAATTCCAAAGGCATGTTCTTGTTGAGATCAAATTAATTCTACTGACCCATTTACACTCACTGGGCTTATTTGCAATATGTTTTACGTTTGTCAATAAAAAAGTCCAGTTGGATTTCATTTGAACTTGTCAAGGGATGTTAGACTTATTTGTTACTCTTTTACAAAATCTAAATACAGAAACTTCACAATTATGCCACCATCATGTGCTGGACCAGGAGGTGATACATTATATACATTACAAATTTAAAAATTCTGCATTGCAAAGCATCTCTTGGAAAATATGTGTGTGTGTGTGTGTGTGTCAATAATATTCAGGGAGTCTGAAATGTCAGAGGGCATGGAGGGCATGTCATTTTGTTGGGACGGAATAAAGATGCACTTTATTAAAATATGTAGTTTTATTGCAAAATGACAATATCGAAGCAAGCATGAAGCAGCAGAAGATAGTATGACTGGGGACTTCCGAAGGAACACAGATATATTGTTTTAAAGTGTAAAAGGAAAAATTAAAATCAAAATTTATTATAGTTATTGCTGTAATATTTGTTTGATTATATATTTTTGAAATTGCTTCAATCAACAAAAATGCAAAAATGTCAGATGGTGTAGCAAAACCAAAACGACAGGAACTGAAAAGGAAAGACATGGCAGTCCTGAGAATGATTCCACTATTGTAGTCATGAAGAAACAAACAACAGATCTGATATGGTAAGTATTATCAGCACTATAAGCACTATCAACCAACAAGCACTATTAAATCATTATGAGCAATATGAACCGCTGTGACCACTATAAGTAACTATAAACCACTAACAGTTATTATGATAAATATTATCCACTAAAAGCCACTACAAGCTTTACAAAACAAAAGTAAATTTCAAATTTCCTTATTTCATTTATGTCAACATTTAATGTTGTAACAATAATATTTCATTATTGACTATCACTATACTATATATTTGATAAAAAACTTTCATCTCATATTTTTACTTGTTTCCATTAAATTATATACATGTTTACATCTGGGGTGAAAAGCCAGAATGTGGGGGTTATCATCCAGGTGAACACCATCTTCAAGATTTTCTTCAGTGGCTCCACATAAACCATGTTTATCACTCAAAAAAAGATTGGATACTGTTGCCTTTAGTTTAAAAGCCATCAACTACACTGACAAAATGTGGACTATTGAACTATGAGGGGTAGAGTGCTTCGCAAATTTAACTGACCCACTAGATTATTTCACATGTTCCATAAAACCGACCTTGACTCTTGAGTTGACAGTACATCCATGAAATGCACCTGGTTGATCATATAGATCAATGTTACGTTTAAGCAAAGATGTAAGTATTTTCAAAATGAACTAATATATTATTACTAGGATAAGAGAATGTGAGCCAACAGAGAAATAGACTCGGAGGACTTAGACAGTGGTTTGTTCCACTACATTTACCACAAGCGAAAGGACATCAAGTCCTTCTGCTTCTTCTCCTTCTCCAAGGACGTTCAGGCCGCGTAAGTAGCAAAACATAAATATTTCATCAAACTGAAACATCCTTCCCCTGTAATTTTTATTGAAAGCACTAAAATTGGAGATGACATTGTACTTTTAATAATTGAAATTATCATAGTCTTATTTATCCAGTGCTAAAAAGAGGAAACATAGCAAGGTATAGACCCCAGCACACCAAAGAGGCAACTGGAAGTCTCTTCATTACAAGAAGACATGTTCAATCGTAGAAGTACTTCCATTACAAATTATAAAGATTTTATTAATTTTGTTACAAGCAAATGTTTTGTAAATGTATTCAAATAGGTCTAACACAAAAATATTCGCTGTTGTTGAATAGCCATAGCTGTAACACAGTGATAAGCAATACATGAAACACTTTTCAATTTCTTCTGGCAAAGCCAAAGGAACGCATGTAACATGTGGCAGTTCTTTGTTCTACAACTTTTATTGAGTGTAAACTACTTCTGCTCTCCACTGAGTGCGACCGGAACAGTGTAGGAGGTGGTAAGACAATAGGGAATCAAATTTTGTCAGATTAGAAAATCTTGGAACAATTAAATAATTGTCTAAAATTCTTCTTGATGAAACGTATTTAACTTTGAAAGACAATAGAATCATCGGACCAGTTGCTGGAGAGGCCTGTATAAGCATTCTTAAAACTTGCTGACCTTGCTTCTTACTCGATATTGCAACATTGTTGTACTTTTTTTCTCTTCTCCTTGCATGCCATGTTTAAAAAATTCAGGTAATTGCATTAATTGTAGTTAGGTCCAGGGGTCACAAATAACCAAAATCACTCTCACATTAAGAGTACTTATTCCAAGCAAAATATTCCATGTAAATCACTGAAATAAGCACATTTTGAAACTAGAAATGCTCAGTGAAAAGGTTTGAGCACAAACAGAAGTGCTACTTTGTTTAAAATATTCTGAACCTGAAAATCTGATTCGGTAGCAGATATTGGACACTTGGAACTTACTTTATAATTCCATGACCAGACCAGCCCTCTATCATCTTCTTTCGTCTTTGCAATAATTATTGATTTTTGGGACTTTTTTGCAAACCCATACATTGAGAGATTTACGCGCCAAAATTTTAACTATTTATTGTAGAAATTTCTAACTATTTCCAGAAAAAAGTTACATGTCAAAATAGCAAGTTGCCAACTCAAGTTTGCTTTGAAACAAGACTCGAAATACATCAAACTCAAGTTAGAAAAGGAACTAACTCACGTTACTAAAACTGATGATGACAATATTAATGAAGATCAAATTGACCAACTCTTTGCCAAGTTAGACTTGACGGGTGTAAAGATTGGATGAAAGCTCAACAACAAGCTGCTTCGGATGGTATAATTAAACACCAAAACATTTGTGTTGTTGAGGATCATGAGTTAGGAAGAACTGATTAACCGATTAAATTAGACCGATTAGAACCGATTAAATTAGACAATTATCTACATACACAAAACATGAAACATACAATAAATGTTCATTGATTGGAATTTGGAGATTTTAATCTGGATAAGTCCTTTCTATCATGACCTTCAGGAATTTATTTGGTGTTTTTACTTCTGTTTTCATAGAAAATGGCATTATTTATATTTTCAGTAAATACCATCAAGCAAGACATGAGGGAATGAATGAAGATGCAAGTATCCAAAATGAATAGTGCAGTGAAGAAACTAGTGCAACTCAAAAGTGAAACACATATGACAGCACAAGAATGGAATTCAAATCTCACTAAAACGGCCAATTGGACAATAGTGCTCCATAAAGAAATTCATTAGTCAATGGTGACAACAACAAACAATGTACGAAATGAGGTGTCCACAAGTGACACAATAAAGGCTTTTGTGAGGCAGCATGTTTCAAAGACAAAAAATTCCAAAAACCAACATTGAAAAAAGCAGCCAAGAAGAAAGAAATTGAGTACACATATAAAGTTTTCAGGAGATATATGAAGACATTTGCATCAAACATCCAGCCTCATCTACATGTGAGCAGAAAAGCAAGATTTTGAAGTGTGACATATGCAAAAAGCAATATTGTGGAATTGCCATCGACTTTGAGTAAGAAATGTCTGAACAAAAATGCAGTTAGTTGGGAGTGATTCTGAATTGAACACTCCTGTCAAAAAGAATCTGAAAGAAGCATCACAAATGTGAATTTTGTGGAAAAAATTGATTCCCGAAGAAAACTTTAGGAAACATGGCTGAAAGTCTCATAACTTCAAATGTCTTAATTTCATGTCATTTATCTTGCTGATGAGCTGTCAGTATACCATTAGCTTCTAAAATACAGAAAAAAGGCGACTGAAGAACAACAATACATGCAGGACAAGTCAAGAATATTTGCCGATCAAATTCCCCAGAGCTTTTGGCAAGTGATAATTTCTGATAAGGATGAAGAGTGCAGATGTGGTTGCTCATTAAAAAGGCCAAGATGGCAGGATGACACAGATTATGGTATCAAGGTTACAATAAGAATATATGGGAAAGCCAGAGTAGTGTTTAGATGTCCAGTCGAGGCACTCAAAACACAAATAGACCTTGCTCATTTACGACAGGTAAGAAAAGACTTTTTTGGTCATGAACATTCAGGATTTGAAATAATCAAGAGCTAAAACATTTTCAAGAAGGGGTGAAAGAGGACAAAGCAACAAAAATTTTAAAAAGGACATTAGCGAATGATAAATGGAAAGGTAGATTTACATTTCTTGCTAGTTATTAAATTTCTCCAATGGAGAAAAAAAACTGGCTTCTTATTCACAAAATGCTAGATATGGCCGGATGACATAGATTATCGCATGAAGACAACAATAAGAATACATTGGAAATCGAATTTTCAAAGTGAACAAATATATCATTAAAAAGCTAACATGAGCCAATGTAGAAACGCACTCGGAGGACATTTACACTGGCTTGGTCCACTGCATTTACCATAAGCGAAAGGACATCAAGTCCTTTTGCTGCTCAGGAAAAAGCAAAGGATGTGTGTTTTTACTGCGCAGAATGTATTGATGGATGCAAAACCTGCTTCTTCTGAGTTTAGATAGTTGCAGTGTAGATATATTATTCGAATCATTGAAATGCACACCTAATATTATCGCATTAAATGTGTCAAACTGCAGTTCTGTGTGCTGCCTCATCGGAGGGAGTGACCCTGGCCAATAGGAATATCTGAAGATTCTTCGAACAACCAGTAGCTTTCGACATGCCACGTTTGTCTAATGGTAATAATGGTTAGAGAGTTTTCTTCTTTGATGGACATATCTTTTGAACGGAAGTGTCCAATGGAACCCTGGATAGGATGGTTGATCATGAGTGAATGGGGTACTTGCTTATGTTCCCTACAGAACACGAGCAGTACCCATGGCATCATTTAGTATGACTGAGTTTTCCCTGAAGCAGTGTTCCAAAATAGTTAGGAATACAGCACAGGTCATATTCAGATTTATTCGCTATGCAGCAGCAAAGCCACGCTGTCATTGGACAAGATGCAAGTAAATAAATACACGGATTCAGAGTATTTGGTGCTATCTTTAGTAACAGGTGAGCTCAGACTCGAGCCCACCGGGTAAGCTCAGACCTGAGCTCACTTGGGGGGCAGGGCCAATTGGCTGTTGCATAGCAACGAGGATCATGGCCACCGATACAACAACAAAGACCGAGAAGGCAAGCTCCTCTCTCAGGAAGCTTTTGGCCTGGTCTTACGAACCCACCTCCCTATGGTCAGGGGGCTCATGCCAGGCCAAAAGCTTCCCTCTATGAGCTTGTCCAATGGCCCGCCTTGAAAGCAGCAAGTATTTTTTGTGCATATGGACCAAGGTGCCAGCCAATTTCTTCTTCCCTCATGACCAATGATAGAATCAATAGGAAAAATGGCACCTTGAGTTTTTTCACTATAGTTTAATACAAATCTATCAACTAATATTTTTTCAACCAAAAGCAGTATAATTTATTGTTGGGTATTTAGCCAATGATTCAATATTCCACTTGCTTCTATTTGTTTGCTGACCAATAGTCCATATTGGACCACTGGTCTGCATGCATGTGGAAGCAAGAGGAATGTTGAGTCATTGGCTAAATACCCAATAATAAATTATACTGCTTTTGGTTGAAAAAATATGTCACTTTTCTTAATTTTAATTTTAATCTTATAATTTTTATTTTAACTCTTCCCTAGGTAGAGAAGCATTGTAACTAAGTTTTGACTATGTTTCCAAGTGATAGGAGGTGCTTTAACCATACTTTGTAGAGTGGGGAGGTGGGAATGTACACACCTGAGTACAGTACTCAGCCCAGACATGACATCATCACTCTGGGTCCTGATTGGCTCATTCACACATCACACCATACTGTCTAGACATTACATCACTTCATGTGACAAACTCCCCCTAATTGGCTAAAAGTAACCATCATGAGTGACAGTGAGGAGTTGGACAAACTAAATGGCTTTTGTGTACTGTGGAACCCAAATCCCACGTTCCCTAGCCTTTTTAAGACAATTGGACTGAACTCCTCACAGTTCAACTTGTGACACCATGGAGACCTTGCTGGTCATTGCTGGAGTAGAAAAAAACATTTTATCTGTTCCTTGTTTTGCAAATCAGATGACAAAGGCGTAAGTGTCAGCATGATTGGCTTAACTTTCGGTCAATAGTGTTGTGTCGCCTTTGTTACAGTTTGGTCATGATGACCAAAACTGGGAAAGAAAGCATTACACTTAAACACAGGGAAGGTTCTTCACATAAAGGAGCTAAGTTAACCAATTGTCTGAATTGAACATGCGGAAGGCGATGGAATGCACTTGTGAACAGGAAACGGGATTCTCCTTCAATCGATTCGCGTTCCCTATGCAGGTGAGGGGGGGGGATAAACAAATCCTAATAGACCATCATCTAGTTATTGACCATCAGAAGATACAAGGTCGATAGCCCTTTCGTCCATAAATAGGCTCGGTCTATTGCACAGTTAATAGACCAAGAAACTGAATGATTTTCGCCACACAGCAACATTTCTTCACAACAGACCATCTGTGGCTTTACGGAAGAATTTTATCAATTGTATAATTATGACAATGCGAAAATAGAGTACTGGTGCAAACAGACAGAAATGGAAGGATGCAAATTTAAAGAGGATGAAAATTAAAGCAATCGGTCAATGTGGCCTGGATAATATGAAGAGACATTCACAACATCATCAGGAACCCTGTTTCATTAATCATTTGGTAATTACCTAGTGACATGGCAACCGTATTGTCATCCACTGCCATTCAACCTTGTGAAGCGTTTCCTGCAGCATTTTCACAAAATCCATCTACATCGCTTCACTGGATGCATGAACATATGGGGAATTTTTCCCCAACTTGTTTAGGATTCACTGACGACAGACTTTACAGAAGTAAGTCTCCGAAAATCCGTGAAAATCCATGTTTTAAGGTAAGTCTAATCGATCAGGAGATACTCTCATCCTTTTCTAATTTAACTCATGCACATTTGCTCGACCAGTACAGTCACGGGTTTTAGTGCATTATTATCTTATGTTTGTTAGCACCCCAGAATATCTATGACCTATGTCAATGACAATTTAATGTGACCTTCCCAGAATGTTGTAAGAATTTTGATACAGAGATTGTGTACTAAGGTTTTTATCAGACCAGGAGCGAGCGTCTACTCACTGACTAAAGATTAGGTTATATCACTGCAAAGCAAACCACAGACTCAAACTCAATGCATCAGCAGGATTAATTTATATGATTTAAAATGATTTCATAGAATGAATCAATGAGCTTTCCTATTGTCAAAATATCTCTATTTCCTGTATACACTCTGAATCTGTTCAATTGTCATCATAATTTTTACCCATGAATTATTCGTCCAAACCCTATGATGGCCTTGCGTGAGAGGGTATGGCTTTTTTTAACAATCGGAAGGGACATCATAAAAATACCCAGAAACATAAAGTATCCAGAGAAAATCCTAAAACAAGCAGTAGAGAGGATCATGACAGCCACCAGAGAAGAACTTCTTGTGTCAGAAAGAGAAGAAAGAAGACACAAGGATAAGATACATTGTAACATTCAACCCATCAAATCCACATATGAAAGAAATCACAGCAACACATATCCATCTACTTACAAGAATCAGAAGAAACTCAATCACAAGTAAACAGATTCAGACTGTAAACAGGAAATAGAGATATTTTGATAACGGGAATTGTAAATTGTAAGATACCTTTACTGCCTAACACTGTTGTAGTAGGAATACATTGGAGAAAGTTCACAAAAATTAATCAATGTATGAGAGGCCATGAAAGCCATATCAGGTATTACCAAAAACACATCAACAACCCAGCGGCACAACATTTGGAATCAACAAATTAACTGAAAAGAAGTATAGTATTAAAATACTGGATCAAGAACAGGATAAGAACAAAAGAAATAGATCAGAAGAAATCTGGATATTATTACTGAACTCCACGGCACCCAGCAGTCTCAATAGCAAGTGGTGAAGCAGGAGAAATACACAGAATACATTTGCAACAAGCAATGTATCCCGCTTACTACAGCTCCAAATTCATTGATAAACCGAACGTCTTTATGACATCATCTCATCAAATCACAGCATCTCCCTGGTAATAATTGCCCAACAGATCAAACCACAACAAATACAAATGGTGAAATCAACATTTGTGTCAGAGGAAAAACACAGACCTCAACTTAAAAGAATATCTTTTGAAATGGAATAAATAATTCTGTTGAAAAGATTATTTGCAGATTGATGTTCTTATGCTCTCTGTTTACAGAAAAAATGTAAACATTTATCAAATACATTTACCAAAACTCACACTTTTTATTAGTGTACAGGTATGATGCAAGACTGCATTTCAGTAAAGAGGAGGAAAAGAAGATATCAAACCACTTTGCTTTCCAAATACAGCACAAAAAACTGCACAACAAAAAAATCTAGCTTAATATTTGTGTCTGATCAATCTGGGACTGAAAGACAAAAAGGAATATCATATACCTTACCCCATTGTCGGCGAGTGGGTCCGGGATTGACACCACGAGGAGTCTCTCAGACCCCACGAGACGCAGGTGTGAGAGGCTGAACAAAGGGGCTACCCTCCCTCTTATTAAGAATAGCCACAAGGAGCGAGCGACCACCTATATTGACTGGCATTAACAGAGTTGATGAGTTAATACAGGACAAACTCTCCGAGGAAAGGATTAAGAGCTCAGTTCTCTGGAAGGCCTGCCCAAAGATTCAGCCAGGTTAGCTAACAAGGGTGGGAAAGGAAAGCTGAAGGATATTCTTGCAGCTCAGCCAATCGGCGTCATATGTTCACCTGCAATCGGAGATGTGCAATATCCAGCAAAATTACTGGGAATTGGTGCAGTATTATTACCAGTGCATCATGCAGCTGCAAGTCACCATACAAGATAAATACCTGGAGAGGTTGTACATATATTTTATTTGTATTCATTCTTAAATTGATCCTAGTAAAACTATGATGTAAATAAAATAAGTTAATTCAATGAATGGTATCTTTTGCTACAATTAATAACATTTTTAAGTGAATTGTGTGGTATTCCTCAAAGTGGTGTTCTGATCAGCTAAGGACATTTAATTGGATGAAAATAGAGTTAAATGTACACATTAGAAATGGTCAGACCCTTTGTGTCCTTTAATTTGAGGTTGTGGGGACACTTCAGGTATTTCAACCTTTTACACCTTTCATATCACAAGTACTTTTAGCCCTGTTTGTATTCTTATGTAGAGCCTAAATGATACAGAAGTATATTGTCTGCAAATTGGAATAATCTATGGATTTTGGAGAAAAAGTAATGTTAACATTAATAACTACAAAATTTTTAATCCCTTTCTTTTCTCTGGAATATGATTGATCCTGAAACATATTGTTTATGAGTAGGCCTATTCTGGGGATCAAAGAGAAATCGAAGGTCAAAGTTAATTTACAGAAAAATGTGCCCAGCTTTTATACAACATGTAAATAATTAAGTGATGTATATTTTATTACTCTTTTAAAATGTACATAATTTGGATTTTACTTAATGTGAATATTTATAATTATTATAAATTACGTTCTTTTTCCAGCTTACATCTATCATATTATTGGCTGGAGATTTGGGGCTGAACCCAGGATTGGTAAGATATAATAATTTATAGTTTTCAAGTGTATATTTAAATTTTGCATTACTAAATATGGGAGAATTAGGCAAATTCACAGGTTTGAGTGATAAATTTTTACAAAAGATCAGCCAGAAGATAAATTGTCACATGGCTGTTAGTCTCAGACGTAATATTGAACAAACCCAAAATGTCTATTTTACAATGAAATTAGTATCAGAAGAAAAACCTGAAAACCTACTGCTGGTGGCTTTTAAAGAAATCACTACTGAGGAACATGTGCTAAACCCCAAACAATGAAACCTTATGACTAATCTATAACACACTTCATTTCTTAGGCTATGAATGTGATGACATTCTGGTTGCAACAACGGTTATGCTGCAACTTCACCTTCACTACTTCGTTTGAATACAAGCCATTAATGCACCGGAACATACTTACTTCCGTACTATGCCTAGACAGAGCAGATCATCACCGACATACTTCAACCCAACAAGGAAGAGATTTCACAAATCATTAAACTTTTTTATTCATTTTTATTCAATGTTTCGTTGGCTTAAAGTAAATACAAAATCCTTGTATTCTCCCCACAAATTGTGAAGTTTGTTAAGACAAGGGAAAAAGTACTCCGCAAGGTCCAATAGGACAATACAACCATGAATTGACTAACACCACAAATAAGAAAACCCTGTACAATAATAAAAATAACACATTGGACAATTGGTAGTTACCTGTAGATCTGGGTGTGCCAATGTCTACTAATTCCATGGCTGCTACTGGTACGAATATGACTGCATGCAAGAGACAGGAGATGCTAGGAATGTGAAGAATAGCAAGATCATTTAGCAATACAGTGCAGATGCTGAGGGAAAAGGTAAGTTTTTCAAGCAATGTGGTTACAACCTAAAAGAAATATGTGTGGGGACACTCCGAATTAATCATCACAGTGGAATCGTCACAATACCAGCAGACATTGAAGAGAAGTTAGAGAAGTTGGAATAAAGAATTCATGATCGATGGGCTCAAACAAACAGCAGGTAAGTAGATCTACCCCTCTCGCAATAGTTTGACAAAACATTTTTAATTGCAGCCTTCGTCCATCCCAACCCTCCTCCCCTAGTGTTGCATAAATACCAGGAAAGGTCAGAAGGCCTCTCAAACTGCATGAGGGTTTAACATGGTATTGACATTTTCGTACATGAATCTGGAAAGAAGGTTCCGACAGTTGAAGATTGTTGAGGCATCACAGCAGTACACTGCATTTACCGTTGGGAGTAAGTGTGAGAGTAACGGTGAGAGATCTGGTAAGTGTGAGAGTATGAGTTTCTGAGAATGTTCTTTAATCATACACCAGCCATGTTCCAATGACTAATGCAGGATTGTCTTGGAAAACTGATACTGACAAAGAGGTTATGAGAACTGTCAAAATACGTAAAAGAAGGGAGTTTGTTCGGCAATTATGGAGTGAGTATGATGTTGGGGCACAAGAGGACCTAAAAGTGAGTCAACTGACGTTTTATGCAGACAAATGTCGACTGACAAATGCCTTTACTGAAATGGAACATAGAACACATCATATGGTCCAAAACTGTTTTGAAGCACATGGAGGTAAAATCACAAGCACAATGAGATGGTGATGTAGTTGCAGACCAAACTGTTGTAACTATTACCATAAAACGTTAGACATAGAATTGTGAATGTTGCGCCAAACACAGCAGCCAGGACAGATGCTACTTTTCCTTTGAAACAGATTTTGATGAAAACACCAGATGAAGAAGAGACGTAAAACCTGTAACGTTAAAAATGACAAACTCGGTTAGGTAAACTGCTCTCACCAAAATTACTGAAAATTGGATAATGTCCTTCCGAGGCAAGGCACAGCCAGACTAATACTAAAATAGCTACATGCTGCTACTTTTACAACAACGCATTGACTTATATAATGAGAAAGGGTAATAAGAGTCATGCCTCAATTCTGAGCCATTAATTTAGCCTGTTAACGTTGTTATGTTGTCCGCGTCACAGCAATGTTAAATATGTACACAATTATCACACGATTTGGCTTGTGAGAATGAGAAACGAGTGAAACGAGTTTCTTTATTCTGAAACAACAAAGTATTTGATAATTAGTGGTATGCAGCAACCTGTCTCACCTCCAAGAGCTCAATAGTTTCCAAGTATTAATGAAGCATTGTGTTCATGGACACCCCTTACACCTCACTGACCAGAGAATGCATTTAGTTTGTCAACAATAGATAATGGAGCCATACATAACTACCTGTGTGCACTGATCCGGTCATTTGAGGCCTGGAAGTGGGCAGTTTAGATTTGTAATTTTTTGCATTATTATGCAAAAACGACCATGCACAATGACAAATTTCAATATTTGGAAATATTTAGTGATGGATATGTACTGACTGGTTTATGTCTCCTGTAAGTATATTTTTCATATTTTATAAATGAGATTCCAGATATTTGGAAACTATTGAGCTTTTGGAGGTGAGACGATTTATCATAATAGGTGACTACAATATCATGTTTCTGCACGAAATTACATGGATATCACAAAAAGGACAAACACAAAGCAAAGGAAAATATTTAGCCCTTGAATTTAAACACAACTGTTTTCAGTGATATTACTATATTTTCGGATTAAATATTGGTGGTAGGAATCAAAGAGCAAATAATGATGTGTCGTTATACTAATTTTGGACTTGATTCAATAAGCCGTTGTGAAGAAATTTGAGTGTAAATTTAGGTATTTTAGTATCACCCATATTGTATTATTTTCAGTGGTCAATATAGGGGCCATCTGGTAAATCCTGGATCCAACACTGACTTCAGTATTGGCGGTATAGTCCAGAAAAAGACCAGGTCCGTTTCTTCTCCTCTACACTGACAAAAATGAAGAAAAGGTCCTCGGCTAGAGAGAAGGAGGTAAGATGATCGGTTAATCGAGTTTTCCCTAAAGTAGATCATTTTTTGACTGTTGATTACCACACCACACATCAAAGGGGAACATGAATTCCAAACACTTGATCAATTAAATGAAATAATTTAGAATCCCACACAGCACATGATGGGATGAGGAATGTTGGGCAGACTGAAAATAAAGTCATAACAATTTCCATAAATTCTGAGAAAATGGAACCTTGAACCTGCTATTAAAAACAACAAAGAAGGTTCAGTACTTCAATGTAAAAGGTAACAAAAGTGAATGTTTAGTTTCTATTGTTATTCTTAAATAACATTGTCACAATGAATCTAAAAGAATTTGGTTAACAAAAATAAACCCCCATTGAAACTTTTAATAATGTATCCTTTGGATTCAGTGAAGGTCAAGAAATGGAGTACCAACAACAAGCACAGCATGCAGCACCAATCTTGCCTCTCATAACACAAGACCTGACACAAGTGACTTTTGAAGACATGGTAAAGTGCACTGTACAGTGGTAGGACCATTGGTACAGAGATATCATGTAAAGCCAGAAACATAATAAATGTAAAACAAAAAGATGCCAAAGGGTCGACCCGATCTGCCAAGGCTCCAGATGAACATTGTAAAATTGATCTGATGAAATATTCACCAATTTCAGAGCTTTGAATTTGAAGCTTTAAATAATGAAAGAATGTAATGATGAAAATGTCAAGGAGAGGTTGATGCACACTCTACCATGTATGTTTGGAATATCAACAATAGATAAGACAAGAGTTCGAATGTTTAAGCTGTATCCTTAGCAGTCTTTGGTCAGAATAGGAGAAGAAAGGGGTCCTGCAAAGAAAAGGTAATGCAGCAATAATCAGTAAAGCACCAATGGATCGTTTTGCTGAACAGATAGAGCACATCGTCCAGATTGGATACGGACACATGAAATCTTATATTCACGACAAGGTACAAGAACTCATAAAAATAATGATCAAAACTCCATGGCTCAATGAACGTGCAACTGATAAGTGGTAAATGTTACCCTGTGCTGCAATCAGCCCTAAACAAGGAACGAGCCAGTGTTTAGTATAACGACATCTACAAAAGGTTTCTTAATCTACACAACTATGTAATGGAAATTGGCCATCCATACTTGTTCAAAGATCCAACCCAAGATTCTATTATCATTGAAAACCGGAAAAACACTTCCAAATCATGGTTCAAGTCATAGTTCAAGTCAACCAATGGCCATCTTTCTGGGTGTACAACTGAGGAGGAGAAGCATAGGCTGAACCATCAGTGGAAAAGGGCAGAGATGGCTGCTTCTCTCCAAATGGCCAGTGCCAATGCCAAGGTAAAAGACTCCGAGGAGTCTAGTGTCACTTTAACCTAGAGGATATTAGTGGACAGCTTACTTAACCAAAGAAGTATAAATCAAACCACTTGGCAATGAAATGGTGTCCTGTATCTTAAAGGGTCCTATAAAGAAAAGTGCATATTATAAGCATGTAAGTGTGGTTTCAGAGCCACTCAACAAACATAAGGAAGTTGAAGGTCAGTATTGTTCTGTTTCTTTGTACACCTTTCTCAAGCCGGGATCACATCGAGTTCAAGTAATGATTAAAAACATTACTGCCAGGCCTATCACTGTGCATGCAGGTAGTAAAGTAGCAATTATAGAAGCCACAAATGTAGTTCCTGACATGCTAGCAGCGAAAATTGAAAAACCCACAGTGTTGAAATTGGCCAAGGCCAACCTGGAGGTTGCTAGGCAAGGCAGCAACCACACAGTACAACCTCAAGGCCAGACCCGGGATTCTGAAACTAAACCAGAAGAGGTGGACCAAACACCACTCTCTTCAGAGCAATTAAAATTACTCTTCGACAAAATTAACTTCGAGGATGGCACTAAAGAGTGGTCCTCAGAACAGAGGGAGGAAGACATTTGAAGGGGTCTGTTCGGAAATTTGGAATCTGAACAGAAGGATACCAAACTCTTTACAGAATGGCTGGAGAATGGGTTTAATGAGTGTACCATCCAAAGGAAAGTGACAAAGCCAGTGATACTGTTTATCATTGGAGTCAAGGTTCCACCTCTTGATTGAGGCTTCGTAGTTTTATTCCCAGAACAGCTTTAAATTACCTAAATGCAATGCACATCTTTCAACCTCATTCAATTTATTTCTGATGAGAATCATGAAAAATGTGATAAGAAAGAAGAAGAGAATGCAAATAAACGCAATCTGAATGAGTACGGTTTCAAAGCTGAAACTTCCAGATTTACATGAGGATGTTCCAAAGATGAGGATATTTACGATTTCAGAGTTCGGTAAGAATAATCATACGTTCACAATGTACAGCTGACGTAGCTTAGAGTTGGGAAAAATCTCTACATCTCATTGTCATGAGTATAGACCATTGTTTAAGATCACATAAAGTAACATTTATTTCAATTATAATATTCTCTGTCTTTGATGTACATAGATAACGATATTCCACACCGTTTGTAATTATGAGACAAAATGGTACAGAGAAAAGGAACGAGGTTAGAGATTGACTCGTTGCCGTAGCAATCCCGTCCTAGATGAAGCAACTTATATACAGGAAATAAATTTTGAAAACTACAGTGCTTTGTTTGCTTGGTTACCATAGCTACAATATATCTTCCGATTTAATGTTGTTGTTCCCTTGTTATAACCAATAGTTCGTTCGTTCGTTATAACCCATAACATTGTAGTTTTAGATTTATGTTGTATTGTATTGATTCATATCTGAGTTTAAATAATTTGAATGATACCACGATCTAATAAAGAACTTGATCAAATAAGGTCCAGGGATTTCATGAAAGCAGCCAACATTATTTTTTAATTATTAGCAAAATATTGGATTGTGTACAAAGGTTTCACATACAGTGTCGCAGCTTCAAGACATGAACTCCTGGATAATGTAAATCCAGGGAATAAGCTGACTCGGAAAGTCAGCAATAATGTTCCATTAGAAACATCTTTCTGGATGTCGGCACAACTTGACTCGGGCAGATGGTTACAAAAGAAACAATAAAAACTGTGACAGGCAATGTTTTGGTAAATATAGCTTTTTCATGTCAACATAATTTATCAGCTCATTACCCTTAAACCTGAAATGGACCAAGACGACAGGATCAGTTCCTATTATGATTTTATCATTGTGAGCTTAGAATATGTGGCAAAGAAGAATAAATCAAGTAAGACAGTAAGAAAATAAGTTTTTAATGCCAAAGACTCAGTCTGAAAATAGTGCACTTGGAATGGTTTACACAGAAAGATGTGATGAACATAAGATAGATGAATCAGGAGGATTTTCATCTTTCATTAAATCACCAGATCATGACTAAATTACCCATGATTCTCTTTCTCAATAGTTATTCATATCTATCTGTCAAAGAAGAGCTCCTCAGTCAGCATTTCAGGACTGTCAACATATAAGACCTGATCCAGCAACGATATAACTTGAAGCTGCAATTCCGCAAGCAGACACTCAAGGCAAACCAGTGATGTTCCAGCTCAAGATAGTCCTGGAGAAGACACACAACAAATATGCTTCTATCAACAAAATAACAGACTGATTTAAGGTTCCCATACAGATGATACAGAATACTTAAGCCAGCCAGGATCCTCCATTAAATCAACCTGGATCAAGATGAGCAAGAAGCAGCAGAAGGTAAGAGTTCATACATTTTATCCGTCGATAAGTAGTGCACAGTAAGAAAAGAGAACTGTAGACGAAGTAATTGAAAACTTCCCAATGACAAAGGAGAAAAACATATTCACCTTCGAATAGTAGGGATCCAACAAATGTCAGCCAATTGAAGAAGATATGAAAATCTTGTGAAATTATACCACCAGATGCTAAGACTCAAAATAGTTGATCGATTATCCACCTAACCGGACGATGCTTATTGCCAGTAATCTTTTGAAACTTTAACCATTTGAACCAGTGAGATCAACATGTGACAGGCAATGATGCAGTAAGTTTTCACCGAAATTGTTTCAGAAACATATATCACATCCTGCCAGCAAGAATTGAAAAGTCGAGCCCTGAGTAGAAATCGTTAACAGGAAGAATGGAGGACAGCAAGTCCAACCAGAGAAGCAGAGCTGTTGATGAGTTGGCTCGTGGATAATGGTCGATTGTATGATTGGAATTTCTAATCGCCACGATGTAGGATAAGTACTGGACATTGTTACACATGCATGAATTGCGAGTGTGTAAGTATTTTGAGGAACTCTTATATTCTAACACAGGTCAGAGTGAAGCGAAGGCGTACTTGCGCAGACTCAGAAGATCACTATGGTCCAGTGGGGTGAGGGCATTCCTGTTAGTACTGCAAAGTACTGTAGTCTCGTCGGCAGAATGGCGGTGTTAATTAGAGTATAATCTCCAGAAAATCCAAGAGCCCAACAGATTCTTCTGTGAGGGAGCTGAATAAGAGATGAGGAGATGAGTACAAGTATTGACAGTCAAGCAAATTGGGGAATCATGATCATCACAAATTAATATGCCATCAGTTGAGATTCCTCAATTTCTTAACTGGACTGTATTGGATTAGATATTGAAATGTCAATTTTCTCATGAGAATTAGCATTGGTCTGCACTTCTGCCCATCAGAATAAAACTTCTTCCTTTCAGCATTACAATAAAAGAAATGTTTTGATGATGACCATTTGTAACCTGACTTACTGTTCACATCATTGTTGATCCACAAGGTAAATAAATACCCAAGCAAGGGTGGTTAGTGAAGTTCAAGCGGAACAGAACCGTCAAAACTCTATCCACAGAATAACCAGCACTATCATCACGCGGATGAGAATGGGATTCGAAGCCACCAAGAATACTAAGCCATCCGACCTTCTACGTTTCCCAGATGAGTTACTGACTCTTAAAGATGAAACACCTTTTGAAGTCTAATCACCGAACAATTTTATTTTAATTTTTTGAATTTCAGAAAGCACAAAAAAAAGCCTTACAATGCTTCGCTGGAATGATTTAACGTCTATTTGCATCCACCAAGTTTGGTCAATATCCATTTCAAGTAATATTAAAGGATTCAATTAAAGGTACAAAGTCAAAACAAGACTTGGAGTACTCAGTTTTACTCATTTATTGATGGTACTGATTCAACATGTTTTGCCTGTGGTGGCCTCTTCAGGAATGATCAAGAGATTGCATCTCCTTGCGTGTATATCCTTTTTGCTATGCAAATTAGAGCCACATGCAAATTAGTGTTAATACTTACCAAAGCTATGTTAATTTTGTTAGTTTCTAAATCTTGAGGCCAAAATTGAGTAAGGAAATGAAATTTCTTTTGGATTGCTGTAAAAATTATTAAAATAGTAACTTTTCAGAAATAAATGTCAGTAGATCCAGGTTGGGGTTTTCTTCAATCAGTCCAACAAAATCTGGATTGCCTATCATGTCTATGATGATCCATTCATTATTTAAACTGTTCTTATTTCTTCTGGTGAAGATTTTTTAAGATATGCCTATAGGGTTGGCATTTTCATTCATCAGATTACCCACATGGAATTTTTTAATGGCACCTTGCCAATTGTCCTAAACTTTTGAAAAAAACAATTTTGTCAATGAACTTGATTTAACTTCATTCAAGTTTTCTGCAATCAAATTGTTTTTCAAAAGTTTAGAGGAATCAGCAAGATACCGGCATTACGAAGGAATGGGAAAGGTAATGTTTTCACAGGCGTCTGTCCGTCCACAGGGGGGTTACCCTGGGTACCCCCCTCCGGCCAGGACTGGGGTACCCCCCCCCGACCAGAACTGGGGTACCCCCCGCCAGGACTGGGTACCCCCCGGCTGGGGTACCCCCCTGCGGGAATAGGTCGGCTACGCAGCGGGCGGTATGCCTCATGCGTTCACGCAGGAGGACTTTCTTGTTGCTTTTGTTTTTATGACCACAGTTTTATTCCTTCTATGATTCACGCATTAGTTCTGTTTCAATCGCATGCCGAATGACCAGTCAGGGAAGTTAGAAAGCTTCACACACTGGTAAAAACCAACAGCTAAACCAGTGGCGGATCTAAGGGTGGCGCTAGGGACGCCCCCCCCGAGTCCGAATTCTTTTATTTTCATGCAGTTTTCGGGAAAAATTTGGCCAAATAATAGGTTGGCCCCCCTGTCTGGGAAATCCTTTATCCGCTACTGTAAACGTTGACTCGTGATTTCTGTCCCTGCACCAACACCAGCGGCGGGGGACGGAGGGGTGGCGGAGAGGGGGCGGTGGGGTGTCCAGCTCGACTTATCGCAACAAACCGGTGTGGTGATTTTAACCGACCCCCCCCCTTTTTAGGGGTTCCCCTGGACCATTTTGTTTGCTATAAGTCAGACCCATTTTTTCATTCCTTTTAAATCATGTGAAACTCGTTTCGATCCTGTAAAAAGTTTTCTGACGTTTTTTTTTGACAAAGATTAGGGAAGTTAGGAAATTGTCGCTTCTTACAGCTTCCAGGATGTGCTGTTAGAAATCTCCAGTAAATTGTATTAAAATAAAAACCAAGACTCATGGCGCATTCACATTGCACGGAACCGGTGTCGTGATATGAACCGACTCCCCCTTTTTAGGGTCCCCCTTTTATCATAAATATTGATTTATTTCAAACTAAATTACTTTTTCGTGTTAATGTTGAAGTGTTGAATGTATTTAATCAAAACTAATTTACTTTTCAATAAAATAAATTTAAGGCCCCCTCCCCCTGGACTATTTTCACTGTTGTGAGTGGGACCCATTTTTCCTAAATATTGATTTTCTTCTGATTAAATTATTTCAATAGTAATAATATTTGATATTTTAGTGTATTCAATCAAATAGCAACCTATTTAAAAAATAAAATAAATTTAATATGATGAATTTCTATGCTTTTCATAGGTAAAAGTAAACAATTACCATGTTATTAACATACAAAATGTGGTAAAATTGAAATAATGTAATAATAGTTGTAAATATTTGGAAGAATTGTCACCCCTGATTAATTATGCCTCACTTGGAAGAAAAATTTTCAATAGTTTTTTCAAATTTAATTAAAAATATTTCTACCAGGGGAGAAGGTAGAAGGGGAAATGGTGCCTTAAGCTGAGGGCTCAAGTGTTAAGGGGAGCAGCCAACAGAGTTGGACCTCTGGCCTTAAGGTTAAGGGAGGGGGCCCGTTATTTTCAGGAGGGTGTCAAGTTAAAACGGGGGGGAGGAGGGGTCGGTAAACGATACTACACCAGATCCGTTAGTAATCATCTTACCCAGTAATAAACACCTCAATTATTAACGGATGGACTCGGTAATAATCACCTTACCCGGAAATAAATTACAAATATTTCCGACTTCAGCTGTCAATAAACTGTATTATTACCGAGCTCTAGACCAATCAGATTCCTTGTTACTGCGGCGAAAAATAATATATGTCATTAAAAGAACTTTTTGCATCGACCATAACAGTAGATTGACTTTTGTTTATCTTCTGAACCCATCATGGTCCACAAGACATCCTTAATCCCATAAATCACAACATGTTTATGAATCACTATGTGAGGAGATAGTCAGTCGTTTAGGGTCCATTTACACTGAGCGATATCGATAGCGAAAACGACAATTTTCTTTGATGTTTGCCGCTTATACTTTGATCTTTTCTGATGGTTTTTTTTTTTATCTTTTTGCGAGTTTGCTTTCGCCCCCGCTCAGTGTAAATGGGCCCTTAGAGTGTTGTTAAATACTGTCAACAAAAAGATAAACAAAAATAACGTAAATCCGTGAATTAGTAGTAGAATTAGGATTCATATGTATTAATGTTAAACAGGTCGGATCCAAATCAAGGTTCTGGCTATATTGCCATTTTTCTCTCCTTGGTTTCCAGTTTCTCAGGAAAACATTTGAAATTAATATTTTTACCCGACTGAAGACTATAATTTACAGCATTGCTATGGATGTGGTCTGGATGAGACCACCCTTGGAGACATCCAGACCCAACAAGCCATAGGCGAAGTTGATCTGGATGTCTTCAAGGGTGGTTTAATCCAGACCACACCGGTGTAACAGAATACTCTGACCCCCCCCTGAAAATCTTGGCACAGGCCCTAAATTACCGTGCAAAACAGACCCGGGGT
>JBCAUG010017346.1:0-10850 GCA_038406175.1 Haplosyllis leylae
TTTTTTGTGAACCTCCTCCATAGTCCAGGTCTTTGATTATTTGGCAATTGACATCTTTTTGACACATTTAACTTAAATCACCTCAGCCCGTCACAGGGCTATTTTTTTTGGTGTTCATGTAGTTTTTGAGAATTTTTTGCAAAATCGTGTGCTGGCCCCCTGGATCTGCCCCTGCACAGAGGAACTTTTTGCTTTTATGTAAACGTGGTATTTAAAGTTATCTGCCGGAACCACACACAATTAATTGTATTTTAGATTTTTTAAAATTAACTTTCACATTCAATATCTGAGGCAGACAAAACGCAAAGTAATACTGCACCAAACAAACTCAAGTATAATTGAACTCTTAAGGTATTGTGAACAATAGAAGTTTGTTTTTCCAAGCTTACAGAAACAAATACCGCAAGATTTTACAGACGATTTCGTTACCCACAGCTGTTTCTAATATAATTCCCATAAGCATTTACATTAAAGAACTTCCTCAAAATGTGATTCTGAAATAAAACCATCGGAGTCAACTTAATGCTATTGGTGGTGTTACTGTAGCTCGTTTTCATCTGCTGGTCAATATGCAATTCAACTTTGACCTTCAAAGCTTGAAATACTGAAAACAATCTAGTTGAAAATAGCTTTCTGTCTGGTATGCTTTAATAGGTTAGTAGCCTAAATCTCGATGAGCACAAAGTTTGCAAAATGGATGCAGATAAGTTAAAACCAATGTTTACAAAGCAACTTCTGTGAGAAATAAATGTCTTAATTACAATATTATTTTTCAAAAATACTTTAGTAAAACAAAATTAAATACTCTATGTAGAGACCAGAATCATACTATTACAAAAAGAAGGATGACAAACTAAGAAAAAAAGTAAAACTGGTATGTTTCATTGCTCATGCTGATTGTGGTTTTACTTTGTAAAGGTTTTTGCAAATCCTATACCCGTGTAAGTTCGGTGCATAAGATTTTTTGCAATTTACTAAGTGTCTAGTGACTGTAATAATGATTGACATTGAAATCTCTGGTTATTTTTTTATTGCTTTGAGATTTGAGCCCCACTCCTAACTCGCATTTAATCGGCTCAGCTGATGTAAAATTTTTGATGATGTAACATCGTTGGCATATGCTGTTGCCTTAACTTTACAGAAGACAAAAATAACTGTGATTTGATATTAATATGAGATTCAATTATGTTCTAAATGTTTTTTTGGAATTAGATAATTTCATAAGAGATCTATTCTCATTAGCAACTACTGCGGCACCGATATCATAACACTTTTTTATCTGAAGGTTACGAAACTGTGTTGTACCATTTGATACTGTACCAAGCCTTGAAATTTCTTATCAGAGCAAGGTCAGTTGTACAACCTGGTGGATTCTTCTTGCTAATGGAAGGAAGATTTGACAATGGGTGTAGTATGACATCTGATGCAACATTTTCGTAGTCTACAGATTAAATGTGGCGACAATGGCTCATACAAACGAAAATCTTTGCGCTAGTTTTTTATTTTTCCACTGCTTCACGTAAAAAGATAATTCGATTGGTTTACTCACTCCAATCTCAAAGAGATGCTCTTTTTCTATCTAATGGCGCGTTCACACTGCACGGAACCGGGACAGGGACAGGGAACGGAACTGGCACAATAGGAGACAATGGCTCTGGTCCCATTTCAGGGCCAGGTGCAGTATGAACAGTTCTGTATAATACATACAAACCCATTTTTTCCCGGTCCCTGTCCCTGTCCCGGTTCCGTGCAGTGTGAACGCGCCATAAGAGGGTTATAACATGCATATGGTACTCTATCTGAAAAAAAAGAAAACTAACAAATGAAAAAAAAAAAAAAACAACAAAAACAAAAAAAAAACACAAGCCTATTATGTTGGATGAACTTTCTTGTTGTAATGTCAAGTTTCAATTTCAATTTTTGGAAGCATTTTGAATCACGGGACCCATGTTTCCTTTGGAAACAGACAAATTTGTTCATAATTTAATTACCTCGTGTTAAGGCAGTACCACCATTTTGGTGTAAACAAGATACATTCACATTAAATTTTCTTCGGTTATTTTACTTGCTTTGGGTTTTGCTACTACTTGTTGTTTGGTCTATCTCTGTCAGTAAATCATGACAAAGCTTACGTTTCCGTATTTACCTTACCACATGATTTTCCGCCTGGCAGACTTTGTCATTTTAGTTAAGTTAAAAAACGTATTAAGCGAATCCCAGGGCTAGAGCAAATTTGAACATGATGATTAATTGTAGCTAAACTCCACAGAAAGGACAATTGTAATTCACGATGAAAGCAATATGGAATTCCTCATTCATTTTGTATTTGAATTCTCGGTCAATCAAAAGAAGAGAGCTGTAATGTTTTATCATTTATCTACAAATACCTTTTGGCCGAATGAAACTCAGAACAATGCCGGAAACTAATATACATACTTGTAATATCCTGTGCAGGAGAGTAGTAAGAAGAAGAGAGACAAAGAAAGTAAAGTGAAGTCTACAATTGTTGTGCAGCCATCGAAGTACAGGGACAATAGTGATGATTCTGACTCAGAAGAAATTGAAACGCAAGGTATGATTTTTCTCACTATTGTAACTTTGAAATAAAAATAATGTGCCTGTGTTTTTTAATGACTGGCAAAAGGACTGAAAGGTATTACCAAGAAAAATGTCGTCTTCGCAGACGATGACAACGACCTAGATGAGACCATGAGGCTAGAACGTAAGCGGCAACAGCTACAGCGTGAACTGAGCAGATTGGAGGCAGAAGACGACTCGGATCGACCAACTGGCGCAGAAAAAATGGTTAGTAATGTTGAATTTGTATTCGTGTAGAGGACCACACATTAGTAGCTTATTTGTCACAATTTATTGCAACAATTGTGAACGATTAGGACTGCAGTAAACAATTTCCCTCCAATCTCACTTTCCACAGTCATCTTCACTGGACGAAACGAGTGATACGGCACCTTCGACACCCCCACACAAATCAACACATCCCAAAGAGAAATATGAACAAGCCAGAAGACAGAAACACCCAGCAGTAACAGATGACTCTTTAAGGTACAAAATAGACTAACAAGTCGATTTGGCTTAAAGTTTGGCTACATGAAATTGGGTTTAGCCGGAATTCCATTATTTCTTACTGGTTTTCAGTAAAAGGAAAACAAGTGAGAGGAAAAAGACTCCTAAGTTAGCAAAGAAGAAAAGTCATCACACAGAGGACAGTTCAGACGAAGAAGTATTTTCAAAGGAAAAAGACAAATCAAAGAAAAGGTAATAAATCGTTCACATGTGCTTACTGTCACCAGTTTTTGGTTTCTATTACCAGTTTTACTATTTTAACTGATTTTGGGTTTTTACTTTCTTAAGCTCAATACCAGTCACAAATGAGCTTTCACCTGGCTAGTAAGGAGAGCAAGAGTCATTTAATCTCAGGGGGTGACAGCAGTTATTCATGGGTGTTAAATTGTGCACTGGACCTATTGGAAGAGAGGAGTTGCTGGCTGTACTACTGGATGAGGGGGTAGGGTTGTAGGGAGTTCACTAGAACTCCAATATCGTCGCAGTTGGTTTGTTGAGTGCCTCCGCTGAAACACTTGGCCTGTGAAGAATACAAACACTCAGTTTAGGCACAGTCTTTATTAATAACTCCTTAGACTGGTTGATGTAGAACAGTTAGGAAACATTGAGGAGATAACATTAATAGTCCAATAACTCTTCTCCAAGTCCATTGAATGAATATTCACAAAGTGAGGGGTTGGAAAGTCAATTGGAGTACAGTTTGTAGACAGCACATGTACACACATTCTTGAGGAGTCCAAACACACAAATTGAATTGCAATGTTCATATTGCACATTGAATACAGTCAAATACAACAGAGCTATGCAGAATACGTCTGGCAGGATAATGTAACTGGCAGAAATGAGTACAGCTAACAGGAAAGAGTACAGCTAAGAAACTCTGCAAAATAAGGACATTCATAAATACAGACATTACAATGTAGGAACTCAATTGATCTCCTCACAATTACATGAACAATCACTACAAAGTCCTTTGGAAATGCATTTAAGTAATAGGTTGTGCATGAGGAGTTGGTTCAGCTCTGCCACCTCCTCAGAATCTGAAAGTATTGCCAAAGTGTCTAAAATGACACAAATAGCCTAAACCGTGCAATTTAGCAGATCCTGAGTGAGGAGTTGGCTCAACTCCTCAAAGATACCTGAGAAGTTCCTGCTGTTGCTATAATGACACAGAACAGTCTGATGGTTATTCTGGAGGTCCTACTTTCATAGGGCATACCTCCCTTATATACTCCAAGCCTGAGTACCAGAATATCAGTGCTACTGCGGAAAGTAGTGCCAGTGAGGGGGTGGAAACTTAGGAAAGGGCTCAAGCTATTTAGTGCCTTTTTATGGTTAACCCAGGTACTGGAACACACCAACTAGGTTTGCCACTAGTCTCATCACAATTGAGCCAGTAGTTACTGCTGTGGGAAGGTGAGGGGTGAATAGGGATACACACTGACATATCATGCTATGATTGGTTGACTGGATCACATGATTGCCTAATTAGCTGTTGCACTTTGTGCATGTGATGCGGGACCTTGATTGGCTATTTCCTGAGGGGGCTGACAGAATTGTATGTGACCTGTACATGATCGGTACATGTACGTGACTGAGGAGGTAGATCATTGTAACCGCATTGCCGTGTGGCACGCATTGACCACAAAAGCTTAGAAATGCTACTAATAGATCCCCAACTCCTTAAACAATTGATTGGTTCACTACAACCTGTTACATTACATACTAAACATTAAGCGGTATGCTTGGGAAAATATATACTGTACAATGTGTGGATATACAATGTCGGTATTCGGTCAGCGACTGTATAACTGTAAACTGCGAAATATTATTTATGTGTCAGAAGCATGTCCGAGAAACATGACAAATCAAAGAGGGACAGATCTGTGGAAGACAAGGTCGACAAGGTGGCAATGAAATCTAAAAGGAAACAGCAAGTGAGTTTTTTTGGAAACAAAAGTATTATCCAAAGAAAATACAGAAGAACTTGAAATACCAGAAATTCATTCTTTGTACTTACTTCAAAGTCATAAGTAGTTATGCTTAATAGCAGCTCAGGAATTGAATAACTTTTATTGTAAAGAAATTGTATTTCTATATGTATTTATGTGTGAGGTAACATTTCTTTTATCATTAACTAAATTAGCCCAAAATAAATTTAATTATTCAAAATACTGTGGTGCTGTTACAATTAAACTGCCTTGTATTCTGTTTATCATGATGTAGGTCGAGAAACGTAGCAGAACCCGAACTATGTCAACATCCTCAACGTCTTCTTCGTCATCGTCGTCTCCGTCCTCAACGTCACAAAGTTCGTCATCAGAAGATGACGCTTACAGAGCGCAACACAAGAAGAAAGTCACAAAAGCCCCTGAGCAACGCAGGTACTAGAGTCAATTTGACCAATTCCCTAAGGTTAAAAGTTACTTTCAGTCACACAATAACATTTCATATGTTCCCAGGTTATTTCCTTGTGTATTTTTTCAGAAGAAAAACTTCAGAGCAAAGGAATAGGCAGACAGAAGTGAAGTACACGACTTCAGAGAAAGCAAAGAGAGAAAAGACTCACAATAAAATTAGAAAGTCTCCAAGTAAGACAAGACGACAATCTCCCACAGCTAGTTATGAAGACCGACAAAGGAGAGAATCTCCGGATGACAGGAACAACAGAGTAAGGAAGAAGTCTTTGTCACCGGATGACGCAAGAAGAAAGAGAGCTTTAGGAAAAGGAAAGAAACCTTTGTCTCCGACAAAAGAAGGCAGACGGAAGACTGGTCAATCCCCAGCTCCAAGGACAAGGTCACCCGGTCGAAATCAGTCTCCGGAAAGAGGGAGAAGAGATAGATCACAAGAGACAGTAGTGAGAGGGCGTAAGGGGGCTGAGGACTCAAGACGTAGGCAATCACCCCCTGATAGAGGTAGATCTTCAAGTCGGTATGAAACTCCACCAGATGGAAATCGCAGTAGTCGTAGACCGGCAAGTCCTGATGGTAAGCATGCAAGAGACAGACGTGATGAACCGATTGGTAGAAGGGGTGAATCTCCGGAAGGAAATCGCAGGGACAAACAAAGATCTTTAGATAGACAACAAACCAGTCGCAGACAAGACACATACTCAAAAAGACAGCTTTCGCCGGAGCAGAGAGAAAGGCCGTGTAGAGATAACAAGGACTCAAGGGGTGATCGGCGGGCTTTAACACCTGATGGAAACATTGATAGAAATAGGAGAGGACCAACCCCTACAAGAAGCCGCAGAGGTACATCTCAAGAAGATGAATCGAGAGACAGGAAATTGTCGCCAGGTTCCAAATCAAAGTCAAGAGCAGAAGACGGTAGCAGACGATATCCTACTCAGGACAAAGTTGGAGATGGACCGGACAAACACAGGACTGTTTCTCCTGTACCACACAGGGATAGAGGAAGGTCTCCCCCGAGGGGACAAGATCGAAATGATGGAAGTCGAGATAGAGGGCGAAGACCAGCTTCACCTGATCAAGATCGTGGAAAGTTTCGCCGAGGAGGGTCACCTGATAGGCAGCGCAAAGGTCGAAGGTCTCCATCGAGAGAGGAATCAAAAGGACGCAGAGGTCGATCACCTCAGAGACAACAGGAACTTGACAGGCCCAGAAATCAGTCGGATTATCGTGATGGACGAGACGGTAGAGATCAGGCATACGATGACAATATACAAAGTCGTATTCTGACCATGGCAGGGTATCAGAGTGACAGGTAAATTCTGTATTCACTGTAGAAAATATTTTTTACCAATTTTGCGTACGTCTTTAATGTGAAAAGAAAGTGTATGTAGAAGCAATGTATTTTTAAGTGCCTTTAAGGTCGACGTAAACAACACAATCTCGAACCAAAAGCTAAAATAACAATTTTGATAAATTCTTTGATAAATTTAAGTTGTAATTTTGTCGGCGTCGTATGGAGGAAAACTTTAACAAAATTGATGGCCGGCCGGGTGTATTTCAGAAGGGGAAGTGAAAGGCGTGGTGATAGAAGAGATACAGAACACAGGAAAAACGTACAGGATGATGAACATGAAAGAAACGTTCGGGAACGTGATCAGAGCAAAGGGCGGCAGTCACAGTTCCATGATGACTACTCAGGTAATACAAAGTGAAGAGATTGTCAGAGTTTTATTCGTTCATAATCCTTGTGTATTTCTGGTTAACAGTTCATGGTTAGCATTAAAAAGTCATCCGGGGCATTGAAATGAATAAAAGGGTAATCCACCTAAGTTTTAATTTCAAGGTTGTCTCACCAAGGTTTATTGCCTTAGGCCAGAGTCCTTGGTTGTTTTACCGTGGTTTAGCCGCATCAACAAAAAAATCACATTTTTAACACTTTTTGTACTTTTGAATGAAAAAGCAGTCACAAAATTTGAACTTGGGTTACAATAAGAGTTATCACTTAAATTATCCCTGTAGTTGGCGCAGACCATGTGCTCTCTAACCTTGACCAAGCCCTCAGGCACTTTGTGCGCTCTGGCTTAACCATTGACAGAGAGCCCTTGGCTTGAGCCAAGCAAGGAACAACTTTCGGTTTTGGATCTTCGAATCAATCATTTAAACTTAACTGTTTTAAATTGTAGAACAAGGATTCAGAGATAGACGAGGAGACAGATCCAGATACGGTAACGTTATGTTCATGACTCAAGTTGTCACATTTTTGAATCTCGGTTGAAGCGCATGTAGTTTCATGCTGTAAACATTTTAGAGATGTCATGGATCAAAAGGATGTCACTTTGTCTTTTATTTTATGTGTATCATCATCATCAAGTCGCATATTCAAAATTACTGCAATGTGAAATAAAATTTTGCAAGAAAAAGACAATAGGTGCAATAATCTTGAATAATTCACGACAATTGATCAACGATTTAGATGAAAGTCATGATCAGAGGCGAGGTCGTGATCAGCAGTGGGATGATAGACGGGGCGATGATCGGTACATGGATGACAGGCGGGTGGATGATCGCAGATTAGATGCAATGAGAGACCGGTACAACAGAGAGATGGATTCCCGAGCCCGCGAAGGCCCCGGTGATAGACGCCAAGATATAAGGTATGGTGTTTCGCACTGGCACAGATTCCCAACTCTTAGTACAGATTGTGATGGAAATAATAATAGTATCTGGAAATGTTCATGGTGTACCAATGCACACAGAGACTAACATTGATCTCCATTGGGTACTGTGGCTTTTTAGTCGCACCGCCTCACGACCGGAGTGACTTAATAGGTTATCTGGTCAGTTACTGTGTGTGCGTTAGTACGTTTGCTTAGATGTTTGGTTGTTTTATGGCCACTTCCAGACCCAACCCCAAAAAAATAAAACACCAGATATGACTTGGTATAAATTTAGACCAATAATTTTTTCTTTGGACCAAAAAAAGAAGAAAAGAGATAACTCCAGATTTGGCTTGACATAAATTCAGATCAAAATTTTTTCCTTGGGACCACCCACCAACCTACCCACCCAAAATCAGATAACACCACATTAGGCTTCGTGTAAATTCGAACCAAAATGTCTTTCTTGGACAACCCACCTGCCCACCCACACAAAATGAGATATCACCAGATTTTGCTGAGTACCCCCCCCCCGCTGTGGGACTGAGTTCCCCCCCGGCTGTGGGACTGAGTACTCCCCTCCCCCCTGTTAACAGACAGACACCTGTGAAAACATAACCTCCCTCCGTACTACGTACGCGGTCGGTAATGATACTATGCACAAACTCATGCGGTGCGACACAATGCTAATCAGCATTCTTATTTACATAGTCCTTCTCCGACTCTGACGTTGCAATGGATGTCAATGAGAGTCAGAGACTCGGTGTAATGTGAACACGTTGGTGTAGTATCATCCAGCCCAATGGGAATCAAGAGTTCAAATCGGATTCGGAGTCGGGTTATGTGAAGAAGCTACAGTAGCAATTTTATGGGTGTTGGTTCTCGGTTTTTATCAGTCCAAATATACCATGAGTCTAATGCACCCCTCCTGCAAGGTCCAAATTTTTATCGATCATTCCTTTGTGACATGTCACATGTCAAGAATATTTCCATAAAGAGCCTTGTGGCTCAATTAGACTGACATTGGCCGAGACCTACACCGAGACCGATGTCATTGGGTTCTATGGAATCGTATATGTATGGTATCAGACTGTTAGTCTGATTGAGCCATTAGGCTGCTTGCCCCAACCCCACCTCTAGGAGAAACAAAATTAATGAACGACATATAGCACAGCAAGATTATACGTTCCAATTCCTGGTATTGCAGGAAAAGGCCATTGGATGACGACAGAGGACGATCTCCGCCGAACAAACAACAGCGAAGGGACACATCACCTACTGACTCACATCTTAGTGTTGGAAGTCGAGGGCGAAGAGATGATAGATCTGAATGGGAGGCATCTAAACAGCAAAGTAGTAGATCAAAGGACAGGGGGGTACTTTTACATTTTATTTTTTTCTTGCACAAATAGAAACGTATCAACATAGACTGTCTGTGATGGTTCATTTACATACACGGACTCTTGTCCGGGGACGGGGCCCTATCCTGAAAATAGGTACAGTAGCCATTTAGGGATGGTGATCCAACTCCGTTTGTGTGAATATTTCTTCAAAGTACGACTGCAGCCACAGACCAATCTGGAGGAAATCCCTCTGGATAAGGATCCGAACCGGTATCTGTCTCCGTGTATGTGAATAAGCCATAAGAGTGATCTCACCTGCTTTGGAGCGTGTAAAGAAAGCCATTTAATTTCAAAAGGGCTTTCTCAGAACCTTCTTACAAGTTAACATGTCTGTTTCATTTTATGCGTGTAGGAAAAGGATGATCGGAAGGGTACAGATGCCAGAGAGATGCGAGATAATCGGGATGGATCACAGAAACGCGTTCGATCGCCGTCACTTGATAGTCGACAAACTAAGAGACAAAGACATCAAGAAGACAAACGAGCTATGACAAGTGCTGAGGACAGGCAAAGGAAAAGTGATTCACAGTTGGATAAAAGGGGTTATTGTCTCTTACTTTTTATTACCCTAAAGTTTATAGCCAATTTTTCTCTACATTATTACTAAAGCTACTGGTTTTTTTAGTCACTGGTTCTACAGCGGAAGAATTTAGTGATTGGTCTGAAAATGATACTGATGCTGAACTTCTGAGTCAACCAAATGAAGACAAATACGGCAAAAATGTAAGCACGATACTGTTGAAAGGTTAATGTTTGATCAAATACCGTATTTCCCACGAGTGAGACGCATTCGGCGTAAGAACCTGTTTTCATATCTGCAGTTTATTAAGGCTGCTGAAGGTACACGACACGCCCCTGTTCCTGTCCTGGTCTTGTTGGGGGGGGGGGGTGGAGCACATCCTGTCCTGGTCCTGCACTGGGGGAGGGGGTTACTCTGACCAGGTGACCCTACCACCCAGCATGGTAAGGATGGGGGGGGGGGGGCGTGGTGGGTATTGCCTCATAATGTTAATGGGAGGCTGTCTTGTAGAAAAATAAAGATTGACGTTGATTTTCCTGAGAACTGGGGATGTCTTTGAAGTATGATTACTTTTTACATTGAATCCCGATTACAACGAGCTTGGTTACAATAACCAAATTCTTTCAATAGCGCAAATTTCAGTTTATTTCCATCAATATTAAAAAGCTCGGTAACAACCGAAATTTGTTACCCACCACGTACATAGTACGGGGGAAGGTAATGTTTTCAGACGTGTCTGTCCTTCTGTTCCAATGGGGGGGGGGGGGGG
>JBCAUG010017357.1:0-10850 GCA_038406175.1 Haplosyllis leylae
ACATCACCCCACTCTGTCTAGACATTACGTCATTTGTTTGCAACACCTCAAGCCTAATTGGCTGGAAATAACCATCAGGAGTGAGTCTTGAGGAGATAAGCTGCGGGATGCTCTTCTTGCACGGCAGAACTCAGTTTTTCTGTCTGCGGGTATTTTTTAAGCATTTAGGACCTAACCCCTCAAGCTCAGCTCGTGACACCAAGCACTGCATGAAAATAGAAATAATTGGAATAAGAGGTGATTACAGCTCCCAATATTGACTCACTTCGCTCGCCCGACTCTACTAATCCGATGGCAAAATTTCGGAAAAAAAATTCTGGCCCCTCCCCACACCAAATCCTGGATCCGATACTGGGTAATCAACTCCATATTGGTATTTAACTATTTTAAACACTATAAAGGAAATTTTCTATTTGCCAAACATAATCAGTTACGATGAAATAGATAGTTTGCCTCAAAGCGTCTTTAATCATCTTTTCACAATTAAATTGTTGCAAAAACTGAAATCACTGACCTTGTTTGCCTTTACACCTGCTGTGTTAAAATGTTTAAAACGTTTTCTCTATAATGTTTCCTCCCTCTATAGTGTTAGATAGCTGTTGCCTGTTCCCTATCCCTTCGCTTTTTTTGCAATGTTTGACTTCCGTCGGTTTTTCCCGATATATTAGCATAGCGTCATGGACTGTGCAAATATCTTTGGTAAACAGACGTTGAGTAATGCGCTATTCAATTTCCATAACTACGTTTTACTGTATAATTGATTCACGAATTCTTAGACAAATAACAGGACTCTTTCCACATAGTAAAATATCAGGAATAATGAATTTGTGAATTTGGTAAAATTCACTTTTAATTTTTAACTATGTGCTTACTATTATGATTTGCAATGCAGTCTCGTCAGTTTCTTTGGGAGCTTAACATACCGTACCGTACACAGTACTAACGTATACAGTGGTGGGACCCGACATAGGAAAACTTCAGATTTGAATAAAGGTAAATGGGATTTTGGATCGCTATATTAGATCCCACTGTTGTGGCAGCCATCGATTTGCCTGTGTATGCGTTCTGTGGAATCGAATCTATAATACAACGGCTGTTGTTTGTTTTACGTCGGCTTTTGATAGATGGTGTAAATACATTTTTTGTAAAGATTCATTGAACACAGCCCAGTTCGTGCATCAACGGTTTCACTGAAGAGCTGCACACAAAACTATACGGTCATGCAGAAAGATGCGTCTGGAATAAAGCGGTACAATCTGTTTGTTTTCCCTACAATTCATACTCGTAATGCTCCTTTACACGTGAAACGTTTTGTAAAGCTAGTAATGAAATAACATACAATGTGGGCCATCTTGCAAAATCCTAAAAATTGTGAACCAATAAAATGCTGTGTAAAAAAAGATAGTAGTTATGTTCCCATCTTTGGTGACAGTTTCCATCACACGTCTCAAAAGGAGAAAAAGTACTTTCACGCCTTTGTTATACATGTTTTCATAACCTTTGCCATCAGAATTAAACAGTGGCAGTGTAGTACCATATCTCATGATACAATGGTATATAATTTATTCTGCAGAGAGGTTAACTTGAACATTGTTTTTACTTCTTTTAAAAGTACAAACAAAGACGAAACAGAACCGAACAATGTGGATGAAAGGCAACAAGAGAATTTATAGAAACTGGTACACTTTATTTTTACAAATTTAATTTGACTGATACATCGTACTAGTATAGCAAAGCTGATTGCTGTTACAACCCCATCGCAGAGACTTGTAGGAAATAGTCACACAGTCTCCGTCACATATCTCAAAAGAGAAAAAAGTACTTTCACACATTTGTGATACACGTTTTCACAGAATCAATTTATTCAGCAGAGAAGGGTAACTTCAAGTCATGAGCATTGTTTTTAATTCTTTTGTTGAAAGTACAAAAACAGAAGAAGAAGAACCAAAGAATGTGAAAAAGACAACAGAAGTATGTATTAGTCACGCCTACTTCTAGGCCTTTCAGTATCCCCTGAAAGAGTATCCGCAAACACAAAATTGACAAGAGGTGTTTTCGAATAAGTCATTCATAACGGACTTTTAGAATGTTCCACAATCATTCAGTGATGGCAGCACTTTCCCGTTACCTTCATTTATAGCATTATCAAATTCATTGATAGTTTGTAAGAGTCATATTCATTGATTCGCGGTCGAGCGTTTTTACGCTCACCCGGAGAGAGGTCAATTTTAGTGGCGCCCTGTAGCAGGCGATCTTAGTGGCGCTAAATGCCGCATCTAATTTTTGACGTCTTCCGGTTGTGAGTTCAGCTGGTTTTGTATGTATCATAGAAATAAAGAAATGAACCTTGTGATGGAATAGTAATGATGAATTCGAAATTTAAATAATGTTAATACAAGCAACAACCAAAATACAAAATTGGGAGTAAACCAACATTTGTCAATACTAAAAGTTTCACGAAGGCCATGTTTAGAATACAAGGAACCTTTAGCCACCGTTTTCTTCTTCACTTTTCCAAAAGAAAACTCTGAATCGGACCAGATGAATTACGTAGTGCACTGTTAGGGTCCGTTCACTCTGAACGTTGGCGATACCATTTAATGTAGCTAAGAATGGGTAGTGTAGCCATTTTAACTGATGTCTGCTTAGAAGTTTTTGCATCGCGAACGCTAATGCGATCACTAAGAGCACTGTGTGAATGGGCCTTAAGGCGAATTTGTTTACTCGCACTTTGTATGATCAAGAGAGCGTATCCAGAAATGGTCCACAAAACCGGGTATATTTTTTGTGTTAAAACAGTTTGATTTTAAGTATTTATTTTAATTGTGTTTCGGCACATTATTGCAATTCATTTCATATTAGAAATCCTATTAATATGTATCAGTATGTCAAATGACAATGGTTTTGTTTTCATCAGGTTGGCGGTTATTTTTGAGACAGTACTTGTTTGTACTTGTATTAAATACCGAGTCGTGACACGAGGCGGCACCGCAGTAACCGTGGTTACCATCTTATCAGCTAAATGCTATTTTTTGCGCCATCTAATTTAACGTGAATCATTTTTGCCGCCCGCATCCAAAGGATGGGAATGGTACTGTTTTCACAGGTGTGTGTCTGTCTGTACCGCTCGCTCTGCTGTTCTGTCTGGGAAGGGAGAGGGGGTACCCCATCCTGACTTGGCTTGGGAGGTACCCCAACCTGACCTGACCTGACCCCTCCCCCCTGTAATTCATCTGGTCCGATTCAGAGTTTTCTTTTGGAAAAGTCCCATTTGAGACTATTATTTTGAGATATTATGGAATGGACTTGCAAGAACATTGGCCCTGGCCACATGTGAGATGTCTTTCACCCTTCACAGCCAATGCCTGGTGGTTTTCACTTCAGGGTTTGCTTCCACCTTAGAAGGGCTCCAAATTGTCATTGTCATGTGTTTTGTATCTTGACTGTCTCATAAGGTCTCAATGGCCTGGTCAGCGATGCAGGGGGACGTTAAAACACGGCTTTGATTTTGATTTTGTACTAAAGAAATAATTTGACTTTGATAATAATCATACTCATGGTTCTGAGTAGTCGATCTTAGTGTGACATCTGCTGAACTGTTGATGGTCAGTATTGCTGGTGATCCCTTTGCCAGTACTGGTATTTGAACCCAGGAACTCTCGCTTGAAGTCCAACCGACTGAGCTACCAGGACCAGATCCTGGTAATGATGTTTAGTAACAATCGACTTTTGCATATTTAAAGTTTGTTTGGTTTGTCTAATCAGCCCAAATTCTTTAGGAAATTTTTGTGGATATGATCATACACATCTTGGATCAGTTACTGATCATCAACCATTACACCAAACAGCTACATGTAAGTTTAATATATTTGACATTATCAATGAAAACTTTTAACAAGGAAAAGTCGACTCAAAACTGCGTTTTCTTAAATCAAATGCATTTTCCTAAATCTGACACAAGAAAGTGCATTGATTATTACATTCAAGTACAAAGATAACGTATTACTAGTAAGCATGTGTTATATTGCGCAACCAGGGGAACACAGATAAGCATATAGCCCACAATATGTATCCCACACATCGAAAAAGACCATGGAAATTTTTTCAGTCATTCAACAACAGGACCCAGTTTATACCAAATTTTAATTCACGTAAAAGGTCGCAAAATCGGTATAAATTGAATATTCATTGTTGTTGTTGTTTATTTCTGTAGTTTCCGTGTTCTTGCATCATGGTTGAATTTTATTTTTAACAGCGATCACCCATTTTGAGTATCACTTGACATTTAAAAGGATTTTTGCTTAATCTTCCTTGATTCAGAACCAGATTGCTCTATGATCCTTGTTTTGTTGTAGGATATTTGTTTATCAATGATCTGGTTTTACGGTTATATTCAGGAAACAATAACTCATAACCGAGCATCTAATAGTTAACATCATGCCGACCCTAGCGAGTGCGCCATGCGAATACCCTGCGAGTATCCAGAGCAATGAAGCGAGCCAGATATTAATCGCAATGGAAAACTGGAACGGAATGGTTCACTGACTTACACCCTGATTTTGAGTGACTTTTCTGTGAACTGTGTTTAGTAGTTGAATTGATTGCTTTGTTTGAACTGGTCCCATTGAACTCATTTGAAAATGAATTTTGAAGAAGTTAGGACAAATGCAATTTTGGAATATTGACCAAATTTAGATAAGAAAAATCACTGTTGCACGAATTACTCTTGATTTCCTTCATATTTGATTGGACTAACAACTTGCATAAGATGTGCAAACATAGCAAAGGATAAAGCAATGGGATGAAAATTGACTGGATTATTGTTTAAAAATTGAAAAAAATAGCAGTGGAAAAGTCGTGGTGGAAAATGGCTTTATTTCAATTTGGAAGCAAAACGTTGTAAGTAATTTGTCCACTTGATATGTTAGGTAGATCCTGGATGCCGGCTGATGCCGGTGTCGAAAGCGTTACAATTTGGCATACAATATGTTTCCTTAACTGATGGTTCTTGAACATTGATCCACTAAATTTATGAATTCCCCAATCAGGCCTCAGGCTCAAGATATTGGTCAAATCAACTAACTAAAATTGCCACATATTTTATAGATTGTTCATTCTGTTCCATCACAAGCAAAGTAGGATACTTGGTTGACAATAGACATTACAGTTTTTCTTTCACCAAATACACACAAGGCCTTGTTTCTCAGGTGGTAAATTCTTTCTCTTATAATAAATACTACCAGAAGAAGTAGCGTATCTTTTGAAATACATGTACGTTTGCCTCATTCGAGGCAACTTGAATCATGAATAGTGTTTGATGAGCTCTTCAATCAAGATGAGACATAACACGTGAAATGACGTCACGGGAATCAGTCCAATGGAATGTGTAGGCGAAATGGTGTGCTGCCTGATTTGTGTCCTGATATGTCATAAATTATTGTTTTCTCAAGCTTTGACGAAAAAGAATCTTTTGAGAAATGGCACAGTTATGCAGAGAATGTACATATCATAAAATATATATTGAGAACAGTGAAATGTAATGCAACGCATAGTAAAGATTTTTCCAGCCTAACAATTGTGTCCATGATGGAAGGATGATGTGAACCAAAGGTGGCACGTGCTGTTATATTTCACTCTTTTTATTCCTGGTCCACTCAGTTCCAATAAGAATCATCAATCTTTCAACCATTTTCAAAAGAAAACATTAAACCTTTTCTGTAGAGTCTAAACTTTTGGTGTAACGTTGGACTCCTGAATTCACAATTATTTGGAACAAGGAAATTTTGCAAGCATACGGTCATGTGAGTAAAGACGAACGGTTCAATTGCTTATCCAGATAAACATGATATTTTTTGTCATGTCCATGCTATGGTTAAAATTGAAGAAAGAAGCTTGCCTACATGGTGCTATCAAATATAGATACTAGATATTTGCAGAAATTTCATTTCTGCTGATTTCTGTACAAGTACAGACGGCTTCATTGTGGTTGTCTAACACTTTGTTAACAATGAAGAGGTGGATTTTTCAGGAAGTTATGGTTCTTTATATTTTCGAAAGCACAAGACTATTGTAGCGTTGTGACTTGTGTATTTTATTATGCCATAAATACTGTTGTCACATTTAAAACAAAAATGGTTACTGTATTTCACATTTTCGAATTTTCTGCATGATTATGGTTACTTTTACTTTTTGCATCTTAATTTCTATCTGTTGAATAAACATAAAAGGGCCATTGTGCTTTAAAACAAACATTTGAAGTATTATCTTAATCGTCAATTTTAAACTTTTCATTGTTCAGGGTTGCAAAGGCACGGGGAAACGGGAGGTTTGGATGCTAACAGGGAAAAAACGGAGAATTTACGTAAATTATTAAAAACTTGTTTTTCACAGGGAATTTACCTCCAACACAGGGAAAATTTATGATGTTATATAAATTAAATGATGTATGAATTAAATGATGGTAGCATTGGGATGATTTTAAGATCTTTTGACTTTTGTAGTGAATTTTGAGTTGGTGAACTAGGAAATAAAATCGGGTTATATTGTGTCATTAGTATGTCTCTATATTTCGGTAGTAGGATAAATGCCATTTTCTTTTTGTGAAAAGAATGTATTGTTGTGTACGTTGGATAAGTGAGAGACCAGCAAACGTTATCAAAACCGTGAACATAGTCGGCGATAACGTAATGTTTTCGTCGTCCGTCGTTTTTGTCGTTTTCACGTTTGCAATGCCTTGTGTGAACAGAATCATAGGAAAAATTAACTCAGTTAAACCGTCAGAAACGACACCATGACGCTGACAAGGCTGGAGGGATCAGAGTTTTTAATCAGGTATCAACCACAGTCACAACCTAAAGACGGTTAATTAAGCTGACCGGCGTTTTGTCTTTTTCTACAAACCATTGCTAGTTTATTTGGTGGGAATGAGTCACCAGAAGAAAAAAAGGTGAAAACCAAGTTTTGCGCTTGGTAAGTTTGAGTTTAGTTCTCCAGACTTCAAATTGATCTGAAACAGCCAGCGATTTTGCCCATCATTGAAAAAGAAACCAAGACGGAAATTAACTTCATCTTTGTCATGAAAGTCACACATTTGATTGTCTTGTGGAAAATCATGTTTCAATTAGGGTCACATCTATTTTTACCTTATCATCTTGGAACGTTTGACTCAGTTATGGGCAAAGGATTCCCACATTAACTTAACCAAGGGTTCGCACTTCAATAACTTAAGTTTTGAAACCATTTGTGTTTGGCTTTATTTTTTTGTACTATGTTATAAAAACCGGCGCGTTCATAATTTTGGCATGACATAGCAATTGATAAGAATTGTTGACCTCACTAAAACCTTATTGGTTATCTCTACATTTGAAGTTGCATCAGTCCTAATGAAATGGGAGCACTGGACTTAAGTCCAAAGAAGAGGAATTTTATATGCAAATTAGATTTTAAAAATTGCCCAAAAAGCCCGCGAAACTGTTGCCATGCGAGTTTTTTTTTTTAAACGTACTCAGTTTCACCAGTTAGAATGGTCTTAAATTCTTTGGACGGAACGGGGACTTCCGTAAATGCAGAAGGATTATTTTTAGGATTAAAAAGCTTATATTTGTAAGTTATGGCAAAGCAAGTCCAGTTTAAAAATACGTGTAAAAGTTCTATTTTAGTTCTCATTCCATAGATTTTAGTTGTCTACATGTGAAATAAGGGAACAACACCACCGTGTGTCCACGAAAATACAAACCACCTGGTAAAAATTTCACTAGTTTCCCCAACTACAGATTTAACAGGTTTTTTTTTGTAACATTGCAGGCTAAAATTGTATCGCATGTTTACCTGTATGATATAGTACAATATACTGACTTTGTTACTTTTTACCCAAAATCACCTGCTGGAGATTTTCTCGAATTCCCCGCAGGTTGACGCAGGTGGTCTTCGGGGGACTCTGTCTTCCACTACTGGGTGGTGAACATATCCGCAGTTCTATGACGGATTCGTTTCCACTGAACCGGCCGCTTGATGTGATAAAAATTACAGTCAGTCCGCATTTGACAATTGTTTGAAAACCTCCATGAATTTCAACTTCTTTCTTAGGCGTCCAGGCGCGTGTGCTTTGCACACCTTCCAGCTGCGTTAAAACAACTTTTAGCTCCATTTCCTTCTGTTGCAGCTCAAAGGAACTCCCACTTGCATTTTGCATCTTTAGTAAAAGTAGAATGTGGCGAAGCACCTCAAGCACCATCTCCCCCTTTACTTCTGTATCACTTGCACTTGCAGGTCTCACAGTTTTAGAAGATCGGGCCTTGTTACTTCTGGGTATTGATTTAATTTGTGACGGATCAGAAGCTTTAATTTTTGATGTTGAAGGCGCTGACTTACCGGCTTGTTCAGTTGGTGGTGTTTTGTTTTGCTGAGAGGTTGTTGCGCGTATTGATATAGTCGCTGCATTTAATGTGTCGCATATCAGTTCGCTGATAGCATCCAGTATTTCTTTAAAATCGTCCCAAGTTTTAGCTTTGCGTTTTGCTCTTTGAGTTGATCCTTTTTTCTCATAGTCTTCTTCTTGATTGAAGATTCCGTCCTCATCTATTGTCATCAGTATGAAGGTGGATCCATCGGTTACTATGCCAAACAGTGGATGGTTCGCCTTTGTGTGTAGTGATAATAGTTCTAACCTGATTTGAACTAAGGCTTTCTTCGCTACCCGGTTCGTACTTTTATATTCCACGCAGCCCAAAATTTGATTATTTTTCGTGTAAATGACACGATCAGGTCTGCAGGTAGGTAAACCTTCAACTTTCAATGTTTCATCAAATTCCATGTGAAGTTCGTGATGTAAAACGAAAGCAGTGAGGATATCATCGAAAAAATATGCAACCTTTGATTCTACCTTTGATTTTGAAAGGATCTCATTGATTCTATCTGTGGTCGCAACGCACTTTGCTTTTTTCCTGAAGCCATTTTCCAAATTTTTGTATCACCTAGAATGCTATTGTCATTTTGTGAAATTTCGAGATCATTCTTTATTTGAATACAGTCATCATATTCAGAAAACCTGCTGGGTGTCCAGTAAGAAGCACTTATCTCCAGATCGTCGGGGCGCACCTTCAACATTTCTTTAAATTTTTTGGTCTTGGAACTTTGTCTTTCCTTCTCCCTCGCATTTTGAAAAGTTACGTCTGATGGTGTAGCCATTTTCTTTGAATTTGACCAAAAGACGAATAATCCACTCAGCCCAATTTTTGTTTTTTACTCACTTGTGCATCAAACGTTTGGTGAACGCAAACGTGTCTTAATCGGGCAACAAACGGTTTTTACTGAGAAGATAAGGACAAAAAAATAAAGTGTGTCGTAACCGACTCGGATAAAGCAGTTTGGGGGGGACTGCTGGGTTTTTTTACATAAGAGGGAAGGAAATTAGTGTTACAAATGTTTAATTGCTATTATTAATTTTGGCTGACTTGTATTTTGTAAGGCCCGATCTTTACTGGAATATTTTTATTAATCTCTCAACATACATGTTAAAATTACTTCACCTGTATTTTGTATTTTTAAAATTGTACCTCGTGGTATCCTTGTATTTGTGAGTGTTGCCAAACAAGACATAAAAAAGAGCTGAGAAATACCGATGAAAAGATGCACCTGACAAATTTTAGCGGCACCCTGTACTCTTTCAATCTTAGTGGCACCCTGTACTCATTCAATCTTAGTAGTGCCCATTCAATTTTAGTGGCACCCTGTACTCTTTCAATCTTAGTGGCGCCCTGTACTCATTCAATCTTAGTAGTGCCCATTCCATTTTAGGCGCACCCTGTACTCATTCAATTTTAGTGGCGTCCTGTACTCATTCCAACTTAGTGGTGCCCATTCAATTTTAGGAGCACCCTGTACTCATTCAATCTTAGTGGTGCCCATTCAATTTTAGTGGAACCCTGTGCCCTGTGCTCAATCGATCTCAGTAAAGCCCTGCATCAGTCAATCATAGTGGCGTCCAATGCCACAGCGCTTCTTTCTCTACTCTGGTACTCCTACTTTCCTTGGTTTGTAGGCCTCTTTCATAGGGCTAGCCTGACCATGGGCATATCAAGTAAGCCTTACAAAATAGTTTCCCAGAGGCCCTGAGGGGTGCCAACAATCCCTACTCCCTCCTCTTCGGAGGAAGGTACTGGAATCAACTAACTTAGATTGTAATCACTTTCAACACATTTGAGCCACACAGTATGTAGCTAGAGCAGAGGGATATGAGTAGGAAAGCACTCATACTTTAGCACTTGCACCCTTAACCTGATCGGCCCAAAATAACAGAGGGTCACATGGAGAGGTCTGATTGGTCCACAGAACTTGAGCATGTGACAGGGTTCATGGATTGGTCAAGGTGGGAGGGTAGTGGCATGATTAGGGCATGATTAGTACATGACTGCAAAGGAGTGGTGTGATCATCGTAACTGTACATTCCACACACTAGAGTAAAGTTCTGGACTTATTCAAAAGAACTCGGGAACCACTCTCACAGGCCTCTTACTATTTATTAACTTATTACATAAATTTCACGAATGCAAAGATATTTTTAAATAGGAGGAACCTTTCACCAATTCTAGTTACGAAGTCGAATTTACGCGTTTTTTTCAGTTGAGAAAAAGTCCCTGAAATCCAATCAAAATTAAGCATCAGTGATGATAACATCAGAAGGTTTGATTTGATTTGATTTTGATTTTGGATGTGCGCTGGTCCCAAATAGAGATTGTGAGTTTGAAGATATTTAGGTCAGTGCTTGAAAAATCATGTCAGTATTTCAGATGTAACGGTTTTTATTTTCAATGTCTGGTACTTAATGTTGTGTCTGTTTTCTCGTAGTTTAT
>JBCAUG010017368.1:0-10849 GCA_038406175.1 Haplosyllis leylae
TGGATATTTTGTAATGTACCCACACAAATGTACATTAAGAAATTTAAAGAAATAGTACCAGGAAAAGTGGGAGAATGTATATTTTACATTTAAAAATGCAAGAGCTTCCAGGGCCCTAAGGCGGGCCCTGGACCCCAGCCCGTATTGACTCGCTTTACTCACCCGACTCCACTTTGCTACGTCGGCAAAATTTCAGGAAAAAATGTTTGGCCCCCCCGACCCAATCCTGGATCCGCTACTGGAATATCAGGGTTACAAAATCTGACAATGAACATTTGTTTGTGTTCAGATGGTCTTTTATTCAGAATATTACGAGATTTTTGTACATAACTCACAAAGTTGGCAGTAAGAGAAAACGAAAAATTTCCAGCAATAGAAATGTTACCTTTAGTTTGATTAGATTTGGGCTGTCAAGCCCCTATCAGTGCAACCTTCCCTTACAACGTCACAACCAGCATAATGGCGTTGTAGCCAATTTCTACCGGATATATTTTCATATCAAATTTACTACCTTTTTTGTTTCGCAGACATTAACATTACGCTTGACATTGACACAACGTCTCCTCTGACCTATTCATTCTCTAAATACTAACCAGCAGCAATGTAGTGTTCATATCTTATCCATTATTGCGAAGAACTGAATCCTGTGTAAATTACTTTCACTTCAGCTCTGGACCAGAACCAGCCAAAATTATTATTATAAAATTTCAGACCCATATGGAAGATGGTGCATGCGTCAGCGGATTTTTCTTTAAGGGTCAAATCGCAGATACGTTTTATTTCGCATTTTCTGTGAGCTGGTTTTTCACAGCCTATGCTGTGCCGTGTGCGTGCTTTTTTATTTTCTACGGAATGGTTGCTATCAGCATGCAGAGGAGAAAAAGAGATTCCCAGTTTGAAACAAATAGGTTGGAAATTTTACTTATACAAAGAGGTCTTCTTTTAAAATATCAGTTCCAATAGAGTTACTTAGCATCATAAAAGTTGTATTTTATTTTTATCATTCCAATTTCTGTCTCAAAGAATATTAAGTCTATTGCTGTGAATTTGGATTTTTTAAACTGGTACAGATTCCCATTCAATGCATTCCGGATGCAGACACTGCACATAGATCTAATAATCCTCTGTTCTAGAGTAATAGACACAGCAGCGAGTCAACTCACTAAAACCGCCATCACAGTGACGGCCATATTTATTGTCGCTCTTGGATATGATAGTTGGTATTATTTGTTGGGATATGCTGGTACCACTGAGTACAAATTCAATACTCCAATACAAATAATAGGTCAGTGTTGCTGCAAACTCGGTTGATCCTTTATTCTGAGTCCCTCTGAGTCCGCTGTTTTATGGTTGACAAGAGACAGGAAAGGATATTCCTTCTAAACTTCTCTCTAAATTCTAATTCTTGGGTAAGAAGCAAATATGCCTGGATATCCTTACTTCGGAAGGTGAGAAATTCAGATTTTATGCTGACCTTACTGAGGTCACAACAATTGATGAGGAATCCATAGGACAAAGGACAAAAAAGTCTTCATTTCTTTACAGGCGTTTGGCTCTCAGCTTTCAATTCTGTCGCCAATCCCTTCGCCTACGCGCTACTCATGCCAACGTATCGGAAGTGTGTCATGAAGACTTTCTGCCCATGCGCAAGAAAGAATAAAACTCAGGGAACTGAAAGAACTGGATGAGAAAGTACTGGTGGCCTTTGACATGAGTTCAGGGACAAGTATATACACCTTCACAGGAAAAGAAGTAGTAGCGGGAAAAATCAATTTTACGAAGACCCTCATTTTCTCCACTGTTAATGCAATGTCGGATTTGAATCACTTCCACTGGATGTTTTTCCTTCATTGTTCACATAACCCATTAGGAGACAATTGTGCATTGGCCGCCAACCAATCAGTGGACTGCCATGCTACAATCCTATTCACTATTAGTTTAAATTCTGTAAAGGTGTGAAACAGGGGATTCAATTGGCCAAAATTGCCGGAATGCACAAGAAATCTCCTAATGTGCCACTAGATGTTATGCATTCATTGCTTACTCTTCTCAAAACTACCTTAAGAATCTAGTTGTTGCTCTTGTTGTTCATCCTCCCTGCTTATTCTCCTTTTCTATTGTCATTTGTTTGAAAACCATATATTATTTTTGTTTTGTATCGATGAACTTGTGTATTCCACAATGGTCATTAGGTGGACAAAGGGACCGGAATAGGGATAACAACGTTTATTATACAATAAATTGAGTAGTTTAAGAATTGAACTGCTGAAGTTACATTAAAAATACTACATTTACTATGCGTGCATCACCAGGGGCAACCGTGATTTGGCAGCAGCAGATCTATCGTCACTTGTTTTTTTACCGAAATTATGACATTGAATTAATCTCCTTCTCACACAACATATTGATTCATATCAAATATGACAGGGAGCAGAGCTATAGGAGGTAGGAGGCAGGGTCCACAACTGCAGTGGAAACAGTTTAAGACAACTTTGATGGCCTTTAGATACGTTTTAGCGGCATTTGCCTTTTCTGTCTGTTTGCTCACATAAGAACTGAATTATAAAAAAAATTTAATATTGTTGCTAATAACACCGCTTTGGTCAATAAAAGCGTAAGAACTTGTGGAAAAAACATTGTCATCATTACTACTTCAAAATCTTTTCTGGTCATAATATTTTTATCTTATTTGAATCCCACTAGTCCAGCTGATTTAACTTTTAAAAATTGGTTTCATGGTAATTTGATCTCTCTTTAAAAATAACTCACAGAGGCTACGAAACTTCTCTGCCATCGATTTTATGCCTCTTATAAAAATGTCTGTGAAGATTTTATCAGAAAGAATTTGTTAAATAATTCTCAAAAACTTGTCTGAATATTTGAATGCAAAAGGTAAGATAGTTTAAAATATTTTTTAATGCAGACAAGCCATTATCATCGTTGGCTCGTTGAAAATCAGCTTAGTGATAAATTTTGGGGTGTCTGAAAGATTTGGAGACAGGTTGGAGGAAACCTTTGGCACTTATATAACAATTAAGCCTATTTTACAATATAGAGATTGATGAGAATTTAAATAGGGTGACAACATTGGTATGGGTATCAGTGTATGTATTGCTGCATGCATTGCATCAATGAGCAAGCTCTCGGTCATAAAATCTCAATCAACACCTACTTCTTTTACCAAGTGTGCAAGGTGTACGACGTTGTCTGTTTAGAAGACCAGTATGTCGATGCAAAGAAGTCATGACACCTTAGCTCTAGACATTTCTGCCTAAAACTGGTGTCTAAATTAAATTGTTGTCAAAGATTTGTTAATGATTTGGTAATGATGCAGTTACAATCCAAGACACCAGTTTTAGTCTGAAATGTTTGAAACTAAGGTGTCAATCACTTCTCTACAGTGGCAGTCTGGTCACCACAACAAACAATATCATGTACATTACACACTTGGTAAAACAAGTAGGTGTTGACTATGTTTTCATGACTAAGATGTTGCTCATTGCCTGATAAAACATGCAAGGAAACATTTATGGTTAAATAAAACTTTACCAAATATTTAATAATTATTTATCATGTGTTCAGTATTATTTTCTCAAAACTTTTACAAATCTTTAACAAAAAATTAATTCAACAACTGATCCAATGGTATATTCAACCAACACAATTCTGGCAACGTTGGTAGAATAATCTATTTTACGGAAAACTCGATTAGGTTTTTAAATCTTAACTGTAATTTTGTATATGAAACGAGAGAGCATATATGCAATGCTCACATTCCTTGATAATTCCTTGTCTTAGTTATTGAAATATATACGCGAAAAACAAGAAAAACTAGAGCAAAGGAGCATTCCTCCCAATCATGTTTAACGCAGCTTCTCTTACGTCCCTCAACAGAATGCTCTCAGCTCAGAAGATGAACGTGACGGAGGGAACATTTACTGTTATAAGTGACAACTCTACAACTGAAAACAACCATTCACATTTTTCTAAGTCTTTAATATTAAATAATGATGATTCAGTCTGGGTTATTGTATTACAGAAGAGTGAGTTGGTTATGACTATTGTTGGTTTAATCGTAAATGTAGGAACTTCTACAACTTTAATAAAAAACGGACAAGTAAGTGTTGTAATGTTGTGATAATAATGAAAACAAAAGATCGAATGGATTGTAAATTCATCAACAAAATGACATTCCTATCATCATTTTTTCATTTCAATGCTTCACAATTATTGTCTCCTATTTTTTCCAGAATTTTTCTTCCATAATTCGCTTACTGTTAACTCACCAGTCATTCATAGATGGAACCACTTGTCTTTTTGCCACAATTTTAATTCTTCAACCTGAAAACTGGATTCCTGGAGTTAAAATTCTGGATGTAATAATTTGTCACCTTTGGAATGGCCAATTTCTATATTGGTATGCTGTCCTAATGTCTAGTAAGTGTTTCCCTGTTTTGTTGGGTTTAAGAAACCCTGACCAAGGAGGCGGTCTATGTTGTCTCAGACCCAATCCAGAATCTTTGACAACCTAGACTAGCCTCAGATTTGATGGATCCTACGTGTAATTGAGAGGAATTGCAATGCTTCCTAGAAAACGAAGCCAATAACTTTGATGAAATTAGTTAGAAGCTTTCATACAAAATATTTCAATACAAATCATGGCGAACTATTGTAAGAAGTAAATCAGATTTCTCACATCAACTGCAGCAAACTTGTAAATATATTTGCTTCCAAAAATGGAAAGTATAACATCCATAGGAAGCAAGAGGTCTTATCCTGTAGAAGAGGTCGAAATTGCCACACAAATGGGTTTTTCACGATACGCGTTTCTGTGAGATTATCTGACAGATCTCTACACAAGGAAGAGCAAAAAAAAATCATCAAAAATCGTCCCGAGTCAGGATTGAACACATGGCCTCTGGATCATCACTCTAAAGCTCTACCAACTGAGCTAGGCAAGTATGTGTTGAGCAGGAGATTTCTGAAGTGAGCTATGTTTCGTGCACCACTTCACATGGTGGACTTCAGGCTGGCAACTGAATGTTGACTTAGCCCAGTTGGTAGACCATTGGCATGATGATCCAGAGGCCATAGATTCAACCCCAACTGGGGGCAATTTTTAATGAAATTTGTTTTGCTCTTCCCTGTGTAATGATCTGTCAGATAATCTGACAGAAACGTGTATCATGAAAAACTCAAATGACACAATGGCCCAGGCCTGTGTGAATACAACAGTGAAGAATATGTCAAGGTTTCCTTTTATTCTGCCATCCTCATGAGTGATGACGGATAATTGTAATTTTATAGCATTAAACTTTTGTCAGGTACTCTCATGAATCTGCAAAAGGCATTCATGAAGACTTTATGAGTGCCCTCTATCAAGTCTGGAAGATCTTTTATTTTGAAATCCAGAGCTATTTGCCTCCAAAGAAACTTTGCAAATGAAAGAAATATGAAATATGACTTAGTAGGCGAAATATTAAATTTGATTGGCCAAAATGAACACGATTTGATACTAAATTTAAGGAATATTATAAATACCTGATGGTTATAATTGCATTGCCTTTGAATGGTAGAGGAACTTTTCACACTTAAGAAAAGAAAATGTCCTTTCGTAATGTAGTTAATAAATGCGTAGAGAAGTAATACTGTCTCGTTGTAGTTTGGAACCTGGTGACAATATCTGTAGAACGTTATCTCGCTGTCTGTCAGCCCTTCAAACACAGTGCTTTCACAAAACAAAAAGCTGTTTGTATCTTTATTCTGGTTTATCTCATGGGAATTCCTTATACCAATCTTTTAGTATTCCAGGTGATTACTGTAAATTGTTGTTTTTATTGCTTTAAGATTACTAGGGAATATCTGGGTGAAAAATGTCCAGCAACAAAATTATTGGATTTGATCTTGAGCCTGAGGTATCAGGCTACTGAGCTGACAATACTTGTAAATCTGAGATTTTAAAGATCCGTGTAAACTCATGCTCCATTCATAAGTAGTAAATGCCGGTGAATGTTACATTCCACAATGATAGTCACATTTAGATTTAAGATCTATTTAAGATCTATTTAAGATCACTTCTATCTTTGCCGGCTCTCCTTTATCCTTCAAGAATGATAGATCAACCCACGCAAAGAAATGCCTTTTTGCTATTGGTAAAATCACAAGCAACATCAATATCCTTGCTTTGTTTCTGCGTCCTACTAAATGCATATTTTCATATTAAATGTACATATATTACTGTATTGAATCCTGAGTGCAATACCTCACTGATTAGGTGACTGTGGATCTAGAACAGAATTAGCCAACATTGTTGTTACCAACTTTCAGACCCATTTGGAGGATGGCACATGCAAGAGTGGATATTTCTTTAAAAGTCCAATTGCAGATAAGTTCTACATGGCATATTCTGTGAGTTGGTTTTTCGTAGCTTATGCTGTGCCATGCACCTGCTTCTTCTTGCTCTATGGAATGGTTGCCATCAGCATGAAGAGGCGACAACAAGACTCCCAATTTGAAACAAACAGGTTTGAACAGTTCACTAAACAGTTCTTTTAGAAAAATCAATTCCAATGGACTCTTGAAACTATGCATCAACTGTCATCCTGGAAAGTGAAATGAACTTTGAACTTTCTCCTCAGCCTTGCATTTTATGTTAATCTTTTATTATTTTCTACCGGCTTAGAATATAAGTTTGCTTGTGAATTTGGTACATATTGCCACAGAAGGCATTCTTGATGATGACACTAAACATAATAACCATGTGTTCCAGAGTAATAGACACAGCAGCGAGTCAACTAACTAAAACTGCCATCACAGTAACGGCCATATTTATCGTTGCCCTTGGATACGACAGTTGGTACTATTTATTTGGGTATTCTGGCGTCATTGAGTATAAGTTCAATACTCCAGTTGAGATAATAGGTCAGTTTTGTTGCAACTCGGTTAATCTTTCGTGCTGGGTGTTTAAATCAAGTCATTCGTCTATTTTCTGGTCTTTTACTGTTTCACTTTTGGATATCCTTACTTTATTTATCCCTGACTTATTATCTTCTCAACTAAATTAACACCAAAATTAAAAGAGCTTAATGTCCAAAACACATTGCAAGCAAAGTTTCTCATTTCACAGAGTTGGTCTTTCTATCATTGCAGGTGTTTGGTTCTCAGCGTTCAACTCTGTCGCCAATCCCTTCGTGTACGCTTTACTCATGCCGACATACCGGAAGCGCGTCATTAAAACGTTTTGCCCATGCATAACACATAATAAAGCTCAGACAACTGAAAGAACCGGATGAGAAAATATTAGTGGTCTTTGTGACACGGGCATGTTCACTGGACTGGAGGATTCGGGAAGGTATAGATTTGACACACGTGTGTCTGTTCACAGAGGAGGCTACAGCCTGGTCAAGTCCATTGCCAAGTCCCTGGGCCAGTCCAGGGGGGTCTTGCCTAGTCATGTCACTTGTCCTATTCAAAGTACTGTCACTGGTCCTGTCCAACGTCCTGTCACTGGTCTTGTCTGGGTTTACCATAGACAGTTTTGGGGGTACCCCCCTCCTCCAGACAGGACAACTTATACCCCTGGACAGGACAGGGATAGGGGTACCCCAGATAGGCCAGGAGCACCCGAGCCAAACCCTCCCCAGGCAGAAATGGGGTACCCTACCCCAGATGGTACCAGGGAGTAGTTGCTACGCAGCGGGCGGTAAGCCTCTTGCGGTCACGCAGGAGGCCCTTCTTCTTCAATTATGCAATGACTAGCAACGATTGCTCACCAAATCTGCTGCTATGTTTTCACAGTGCATTCACTGCTCCTCTTACATGCTCATACTCTGTTACTATCTATCTTTTGTTTGGTAACGATATTAAATGTTTTCTTTATCTAATTAGTAGTCAGTCGATGATAGTAGGTGTCCTGTGCAAATTAACATTGTCCTGTGTAAATTAATTTTGTGTTTTCTGGATAGATCTACTTCAACTTTAATCTGCTACATTTAAATTACACAAGCTTAAATGCCAGAGAAGAGAGCTAACCCGGCATGTGTTAGCTAGGACTTTTAAATTGATTTTTGTTTACGATGATACCCGATCTCTCGTATACATTTTTTCAACGAAATGATAATAGTCGTCTCTTTCCGTTCTTACATCATTAAAACATAAAAGCAGAAATAAAGTGACAACAGAAGGAAATTCTATAACGTTTTTGCCATATTTTCTTTACAGACATAGTTTGCTCACTCATGGGCATAATTCTAATAATAGTTACTTCACACACAGCATTCGGAAAAATTTTAATAATATACATATTGTTAAAACAATGCTTTAGTCAACAAAACAAAAATCTTGAAGAAAATTGTCATCTTTTAAACACACTACCGCATTGCAAAATCAAAATCCAGAGCCAATCGAGGACAGATAATTGGAACCCTGCGCATTGGATTCACCATGCGTACCTCCTGTGAATACCTCTACTTATCTCGTACTCAAATTATATCTTTCGTATCTTATATCAACTATTACATCAAACAAACATTCACACAAAATTATACCTATTGTGGCTGCTGATCTGATTTGAGATGCAGCATAACAGAAGGAATTATAACTTTCGGTTATGTACATTGAAAAGCGAGGCCCTCTGGAAGTATTGCTATCATCGTTACATCTGAGATACAATCCAAACGTAATATGGCATCTATGGGGCGATTTCCTCTCCTCGTGGCCTAAGATATTGAGGATTTCTAGAAATGGACAACTGGTCAGTAAGACAACTGGGGGCATTTCACGAAGGTTAAATAAGTGTTATTTTCCAAATATCATTGTTTAAGATTTATTCCTTGTACTAAAAAGGCACTATACTGCATAAAAGGTATTTAAGGACATTAGCAATCCATTGCAGCCCATGAGGCAGCAATAATTTATTACAGACAGGCTCATTTTGCTGGGGTTAAGTCTTGTTCACACTATGTGATTGCGATTGCGATTCCTCTTATTCTCACAACAAATCTGCTGTACAGGACTCAATGGAAGTGTTCACACTGTGCGACTGCTAACCAGTCCTATATAACCCAATGCAAGCAAAAACAAATCGCAGTCGTAAATCGCACGGTGTGAACGGACCATAAATAATAGAAGGAGCCATATTTGACTAACTAACCTAGTAACACAAAAGCTGTAAAATATCTTTACCGTCCGCGTACGTAGTACGACGGTAAGGTACTGTTTTCACAGCTGTCTGTCTCTCCACAGTGCGGGGTACTCAGTCCAGCTGGCGTGTACTTAGTCCAGTTGGGGGGTACTCAGTCCAGCAGGGGGAGGGGGTAACTCAATCCAGCTGGAGGGGTACTCAGTCCAGATAGGGGGTACTCAGTCAAGTTGTGGGGGGTACTCAGCCCAGCCAGGGGGGTAGAGTACCCCCTGGTACAAGTCAGGCTGAGTACCCCCCCCCCCCACCCTGTACAAGTCAATGTACAAGTCAGGTTGAGGAAACCCCCCCCCCCCCCGGACAAGTCGGTTACGCAGCGGACGGTATGCCCCTTGCGTTCACGCATAGCTGTTTCACATTATTTACTGCATATTTCTGTGTACCTAAACTTTAGTGAAACGCCGTCCAGGTCAGTAAAGACACGTTAATAACAGGTGTGTGTTGGGTCTTCCTGTACTTCACCAGATTACCGATTTTTTATAATTTACTTCAGATTTATAATTTACACTCAGATTTAACGTTCCATTTTTTGCATTTAAACTACCCCTTTCAAATAATTTCTGGTCTTTACATTTAATTTGAATTCTACCAGTCCAAAACTTCTGCGGGATCAACTGAACTTTTTAAACATCACTTTCATGGCATTTTAGTTTGCTTTAACACTATTCTGATGCCTGTGATAAAAAATTCTTTCTTTGAGGATTTGTCAGAAAGAGTTCGTTATTGCAATGCATGTGAATGTAATTCTTGTAAAAATTTCCTCCTGTAAAGTTAGAGACCTCGTGATAAAAAGTTTTACTTTGCAAAATTCTTGGAAAGAGCAAGCTAGTACTTGTCAAAGACACGAAATGCAATTGTGAGTACTTTCAACCCAGTGTACGACTTTGTGCTATCAGAACTATGTAGTAGCGTCTCCTGTCATGCCATGCAGCGTCTTAATCCACGTTTCTATAGAACCGTCTGGAACAACATTCCCTCCACATTTCATAAGGCGTTCGATCTATGAAGATAACCATGACAAAGGAAACATTCACTGTCATTAGTGACAATATAACAACTGACAATAATTCTCATTCCTTGGTATCAGATAATAAAGATTCACTCTTGATCATTATGTTGGACAGAAGCCAGTTGATCATGACTTCTATTGGTTTGGTAGCTAATGTAGGAACTTCTATAACTTTAATTAAAAATGGACAGGTAGGTATGACAATTACTGGCCCAACCCGTAAAGTTAATAAGTCAAGTAGAAAATTTACCCTAATGGCGAAATAAGTCTCCGCATGTTGGATCCATCTCTACCCTGAGTCTATAATTTTAAGAGATTTGGACGCATGATCAAAGATTTGGACATCAAAAGTTGAAAGTTGGTTACCAACCCCCACCCCCACCCACTGCCGGACATAGGAAAATTTGGATTTTAGCATCTGTGGTCTCAGCATCAAAAGTTGAAGGTTAGTCAACCCCCCCCCCCCACCCCCCACTGGACACATGGAAATTTAGCAGATTTAGACTCAGTATTTTTTTATTTTTGGACTCAGCATGAAAAGTTGAAAGTTGGTCTCCAACCCATTCCCCCACTCCAAAATACCCCCACACCCACCCCACTAGAGATAGGGAAATTTGGATTTTAGCAGATTTGGAATCAGT
>JBCAUG010017379.1:0-10847 GCA_038406175.1 Haplosyllis leylae
GACAGAAATCTTTTGATAGGTCGGCTACGCAGCGGGCGGTGTGCCTCTTGCGTTCACGCAGGAGGACTTTCTTGTTTCTAAAGCTAATACATGTACGAATCTGCTGTAGCCTACATTAAGGTTCAAAATAGATTTTACATGATGCTGCTGCTGTGCAAACTGCAAAACGTTTCTATCCAGTCCAAGTTGGAGCGTAAGAAGCGTTTTGCACAGATCGGTGTTCACCTGGGTGAAATCATTTAAACGTTTCCAAGTACATTGGGTTCCAACGAAAATGTACATTCACCACACGTAATTGAGGATTTAGCAAAAAGGAATTTTATAACAGTTAAAATGAGTTAGTACTATCTTACCAAAGCCTTTCTAATTTAATTTGTAATGAATAAACACCGATTTGTCGGTCTGAATGAAAATGGCAAGAAATACCCAACAACTACAGCTGCACTTACAGTTTCAGACATTGCAGAGGTATGCGTGTTAAATTCCAAGGTGGTTGAATTACATGTCTCGAAACATCATTTTCATTCAACTGGAATCCGTTTCCAGGAGATAAACCACCGAACATAAGACTGGATCTCGAAATGGTGTTTTATTGGTCTCTGTAAGTCTCAAGTGCACTGGATGTCCTGCAGGCATTATTAAATAAAACAGAACCATAGTTACGTAACCGAATCGCTCGCCAGCCGCGCTCTGACACACTTCACTGCATAAACACTGCGATAAAATTCCACCACTAATCGCTTGAGGTCATTACAAATGACAACACCCTTACACCTCAGGTTAGATAGACATGTGCTGCAGTCACAGAAATCTACTGCAGTTAATTTTTTCCGTCAATGTATCAAAAGTTGCAAACATAATCCCAGGTGCGAATTCGAGATCAGAAGAGGTGCAGCCAACAAAGGAACCTGAACCAGTCAAGCCTGAGCAATGGGCCGTCATCTTGAGGTTTTACACCCCGGCGTAGATTGACACACATGAGATTCTATATACTAAGGGCACAGTCTTTTAAGTTCATAGCTAGTTAGGCTCCGTCCATTGGGCGGAGAAACTTTACCCCTGCGCATTGGTTCTTGCTAATGCTGCCATCACTTGAAAGAACATTCAGACGATATCGGATACCCTCACCCATGCCGTGAGTAATCAAATCGTATAATTTTTTTTGACTGTATCAATGTAATAATGGCACATATAAGGAAAATCTATTTGAGTATTTAGTGTTGGGAATGCAAATGAGATTAGCCATTTCTGCAGCACTAAACCAAAGCATCGTGCATTATTATCATCTCGTGTAGAATTCGGTTTACCGACCAGGTGTCTCACTGTAACAGGTTGGAGGGTGATACCTGTCGAAAATAGATGCTGTCAGATTGAACACATGGAACACCACTGGATTTTCTTCTTCGTTTCGTTCTTTCATTTCTTTCACTGTCAGACATTATTCTTCAAACTGTTCCCTCAGCTGCAAAGCACAAGTGGAGATCTATCTTCTCAAAGAAACTAGTTGTGAATAAAGAGTCGTCTGGGAAGCATAGCGACGAGTACATTGTGAGACAAACAAGCAGCTTCGACTTTGCAAAAAATCTAGTTACAATGTCAATGTAACATCGAAATATCTCATACATAAATACTGTCATTGGCAATAACTGGGGCTTCAGCTGTAAAACACGTCCTCAATGTACCCTATACTTTCATGTGAAACGTAGTTACGTAGTTTTTAGGAAGTGTTTATCTGGTTACTCTTCGGTTTGGAAGCTTTGGTAGTCAAGCTCTTGAATATTTTTTCGAATTTTGAACTTGGATTAAACTGTAATGGCTGAGGGGGAACGAGAAGGACACTGGTCGCAACACTCCTGTAAGTAAATGAGTAGAAGTACTTCTTTGGGTGCTTTGTAGTTACAAGAAAAATCCAAACAAAGGTTCCGTCCAGCTCCATGCCATATGGTTTGAAGCAGAGTGCAAAACACTGGTTGGAAAGCTTTCCACTCTGACAGTCTCTGTGTCGGTTTTCAAGACTTCGGTAAAGTGCTATGTTTCGCATGGGACATTCCGATATACCCTACTGGTATTGCTAGTTTTGTTTCGTCACCAATCTTTGGGGGACAGTGGAGTTGAGGTGCTCACTATGGAAAACTCACCGGTCGTTCCCAACTAACTTTTGTAGTAAGAAACTGAAAAACTAAGAATTTATATTTTTACAACTCATCATCTGTACCTTAATATATGGCATATTACTTCGATTAACATGGCAGCTTCATTTGTCACGTTAAACTTCATTGTGGCTCTCGCACAATGGGGCACAATGTCAGTGATTACATGTAATTGTCCTGTTCATCGAATTCATCACATCCAATTTGGAATAGACAATGATAATATTATGGAATTTGATCATGTTGAATTATTAAATTGTTTTTGGTTTACATTTATGGAAGTCAAAATACTAATATTCATGTTGGTATCCTTCGCAATTCTCTTGTTTCACTTTAAAATAGAAATTTGAAAACCCGTCCCCGCGGTAAATCTTAGAAAAACCATATCAACATTTATACTTCCCCATTAATGGTTTTTAAATTGATTCTTGGAATTTTGGCGGTATTTACTGAAGTTGTTTTCAATACAAATTACAATCAGTGATTACAATTGTACAGATGTCTGCCAAAAACTACACCTCTGTTTTTCTTGGACTGTCATTGTCAATTTTATGCTTTGTTTATTTGTTGTCAGGTTAATTTGGTACAGGCGTGTATAGCTTGAGCAAAAGCAACTGAATAGAAATAGAATTCGTGAAATTTAATACTCTCCACGTTAATGCTGGATAGACCTTGATCGGATAATGTGGACAATTCTGTAATTTTATTTTGAAAACAACATCCTGGTTTCGCGTTTTAAGCATGAACATTGTCAATTGAAATTGGAGTTAAGTTATTTCAATTGGATCACATAATTTCAGTATTTTACCAGAATCCGTTGCTGTGTAACCTCAGTACTGAGAGTTGTGTTCTTTCTCAGCTTAACTGAGCACAAACTACCATCGATTTAAAATCATTCTAGGCTCTAGTTCCAAGAACAATTCACTATCTCTCAGTACTTGTAGTATTTTACTTCCTACATAAAAATTCACAATTTATGCAATGGTAACTATCATTTACCCACAATATAATAACCTTAGACTTCAAATTTGCCATTACCACACACTTAAATAGACAATTGCTAATAGTAAAGAAGGACAACCAACGATGCACCATTAACTTGCGGAGACTATCATCCGCCATAATGAACAAAAGCATCTCAAAAAAGTATGTTCCTTAAACTTCAAATCTCCTATAATCATCCACTAAATGATAAGGGTAATCAATGGTAACCTCTGAGAAGTTTGAACATGCATCATTTTTTACCAGTTCATCAAACCAATGTAGTTTGCTAACTATAAGCATGATGACCACGACGTTATTTTGAAAAATAAATCATAGACTTATTACAATTGATGTGCAACGACATCAAAAGAATTACTGACTGTGAAGTTCTCTTGAAATTGTTGACCTTAAATGGCCAAAGGACATTCGCACAGTAGTCTGTCTTGGTGATGGAACGAACCTATTATGATTGCTTTTTTTTCTACCTCACAAAAACAGACAAATACATGAAATGTTTCTCATAGATAGCAAGGGAATCAAATGTGAAATTAGAATTGATATTACTCCCTGGAACTTAAAAATTAAATGACTTCAGAATTATATATTGAATGGAGGTATTGAAACTGGATTATTCAATGTTTAATACAGATCATTAACAGCAGCTCACATGACTTACGAGCGACTTTATGTTTATAAACATCAATAAATTGGCATCAAACGAACCTTTCAGCTGATAAAGAACCATACAATTATTGAATGGTGGCGATGTTATGATTGTACTCAAAATTGGATTCAATATGTAAATTGTAGTCACAGAAATAGGCTGGATGATTGCTTGTTCTTCCAGTCTTCATACTGGAAAGCACAACTACTGAGGTAACATACACATACAGATGTATGTTGGCTGGTATTTCAATTATTTTTGAGGAATATATATTTTGTCATTAATGTTGGAAATATAAGGTGGATTTAATATATTCAATTCGCATATTTGAGCTCAGCTAATGTTGTGAAATTCTGAAATCCCATCAGTCATGGATTATGAAACCCCAGTCAGAAGGAAAAGTAAGTAATTGGATTTTCATACATACCGTATTTAGATTTGGTAACCGTATGAATTTGAGGAAGGGGCCTTCAAACCAACTCTGATCAGACAAGATGCCACAGGACAAACCAAACTGGTCCACCAGACACTGGCTTGTCTGTTGAAACAAGGGGAAGCATAAGCTAGTATAATCACTCTATTCATTGAAATTTTATAATTTATCAAATTTAAAAGAAAAAGTGTCACAATTTGTTAAAAAAATTAAAATGCCAGGACGAACATTGGACACACCAGAAGGCAAATATTTTTTGCAATGTTTGTTGCTGAAGGCTTTTTTTCACACCAAGAAAACACAAACCATTAAAATTAATAGAAAAAAATGTCCTTTCAAGAAAATGAAAGGAACTACCTTTAGAAATATTGACAAAGCAATTAGCATTCTTTGGTTCTGAGTGTAAAGTTTTACCGCGCAGAGGAATAGTCTCTGGAATTATTAGTATTTACTTTTTTTAACTTGACTTTCAGAGAAGAATTTTAATCTTATATGGTAAATATTTTACCGTGCCACCGTACACCGTGCGGGAAGTTTTACAAAATAAGGAAACCAGAGAGATTTCACATAATTTTATCTGGAAATAGCCAACATATTTACTGAATAAATAATACTTCCAAATTACTCATTTTGAACATCTGGGTTGTGATATTTCCATATCATAATGGGAATCCACCTATTACTACACACCCTGTTAAAGATTATAAGTAAAGACCTATCAGAGTCATTAAGTATTTGAGATTTGATTATGGTATATTCAGTAAATTTATGTGTTTTTTCCAGACACTTATGAATAAAATTTTTGAAAAATTTTGCCATAGATGACCACTGTATAAAGTACGTCAGTACTCTTATGTCCTCGAAGAAGGAAGAATTGTTTGAATTTTACGCAGGGTGCCAGCCTAACCATAGATAACCACTGTATAAAGTACGTCAGTACTCTCATGTCCTCGAAGAAGGAAGAATTGTTTGAATTTTACGCAGGGTGCCAGCCTACCACGTAAACACAGACAGTACTGTAGTTTCACTTTTTCTGTAATTTGATGTCAATAATGTGAGCGAAACTAATAATAGTGTCTTGATGATTGATGAAGCTATTACATAATTTATATTCATTGTATGCGTACTCTTTTTTTCAAAGGATTTTCATGTTTCAAAAAGTGTTGACAGTAACACAGGCCTGACTTTCACAATCTTCTGGCGAAAGTCCGTGCATCGTAATTTCACTTCACTGTTTGATGATTAAAATGTCTCAATTAAAGTTACTATTTTTTGTCTTGGCCTAACTTGGGTATGAAACTAAATAAAGAAAATCTCTTACTCTCCGAACTAGAAATCTGTATTCCTATGTAAGCTTCACACATTTGAGACTAGATCTATTGTCCCACACTACACTTTCTTTGCCAAAGACTTTGGCTTTATTTTTCTTCACCCATTTTCACGGGACCAAGGGGCGTGGCTTCCTCACCCCCACCCCCACCCCAATCCTTTGCTGGCAACTTTGGTCAACTTTTGCATGGACTTGAAAAGTCTGATCTTTCCCACTTCGGGAAAGAAACATCAAGTGAGGTAACTCATCAATGGGAAGGAGACTTATGTCATTGAAAATAGGGGAATGAAATTAATACATTGAAATCTATGTATCAACCCATCACAACAGCAACATTATTAGCTAAAGTGGGGTGTGCAGTTTTGGGGTTATTGAAGTCAACAAGCATCATCGTATATTAAAATTTCAGGATGGACCCAATAGAAATACTTTATTTCCAGACACACCTTTTTGTATGACCATAGATGGTCTCGTGTGAAGCTCTTCAGTAGCTAGTAAGCCTTACAATTCATGATGCCCCCATGCAGGTGAAATGTATTGAAAAGCTAGTAATGACTTTGTAATCACCTCACAAACCAGTTCTTGAAGTCCCTGAAGTAGATTTACAAACTTCCTAGTTGGAGATTCTCAGATATCAAGAACACAAACCACGCTTCGTAAATTATGAAGTAGTTTTCAAGTTCATTCAATGGGAGAAAGAGAAATTCTCCTTTGCATCTCAGATTTCCTCAATTGCCTTAAGTTTTGAGAAGAGATATCTATGCTTTCTGAAAAGTATTTCGTTTGGTAATATGAAAATTAAACTCATTGCTGTTCTGTTCATGTATTGTAGACGACGACAATTGCTGTTTACAGTGTCTGGGATGTCTCGCGCGGGTGCCCTGCGCCACCCTCTGCGCCTGGGTCTTCATGGTGGTGTCCGTAGCCACGTGCGCCGGCGCCCTCATCATCGGAACCGAAAAGAGCAGAGACCTCCTTGGTCAAGACGAAAACTTGTGAGTACAAATATGGTCTGTCCGAAGCAATGAATTAAGGGAAATTTAGTCAACTTCTTTTGTTAAACGAAGTCAATGTCGAAGTAGGATGTCCTCATTGAGGTAACATGTTCGCATAAGATTGTGCAATGACCCGAAACCAGGCTTTCCAAGTTGGCTACTTTTCCCTATATTCATTGAGTCATCTATTGTCTTATTACCGGTCAGGCACGGTTAATACGAACTGATTCGTCGGCAAGGTTTTGCTTCGAAATAGGTGGAATTCGAATTAACAGTAAATTTTAGCATTAACTAATAAGACAGTGTGTGGTAAAAAACTTTGAATTAAGTGGAACTTCGTATTAACCGTGTTCGAATTAACCGTGTCCAACCTGTATTATGCACTGACATTGACCTGTACGCACCCTTTGCGTTCAGGATAATCGACTTTTTCCTCATTTACCACCATTTGCAGTTTTGGTATGTCTGGCAAGTTTTGATTTTCATGTACCTTTGTAGCATCTACTCTTTTAACATGCAATAATTAATTGGAAGATTGAGTAATATTTTTGAGAGTGTCTTTGATAGACATAACAAAGGTGGTAAAAGGAAAGCACTGGGTAGCAGACATGTTAACTTTATAATTTGGGAAATCTCGAATATGAAACTTACCGATCAGTGCAAACATGGCGTGCTCCTAGAAGATGTCCCATTAGGAGAAAATTGGGAATTAGGCACCGACCAGTCAGTGGTCTCTCCCACTACAACCCTATTCAATAAATCCCAAAAGGTGTGAAACAGGTGATTCAATTGGTCTGTTTGTGCAGGATTTCGCTGTCCTAATTAAAAAAAACTAATGCCCAGTGGCGTCTTCAGAAGGACGTCCAAGACTTAACAGTGACGGATTCACTGCTCGATTTCACTGCATTGGATTTCCCAAGAAGCCATTTGTTGCTTTCATTATCGCAATCGACCATTGTGAATGATGCCTTAGGATAAGACACATTTCTTTACTTTCATGTTGATTTCAGCTAAAAATAACAACACCAGCGACTTCTGGACATATCTACATATTTAAAGTTACTTTTAGTTCAACACAAGGTGAAAAACAAAATCTGGCGACTATGAATGTGGGTAAACTGTCGGTCGCAATATACATCACAGAGACAGTTTTCCATCGCACATTCTTGTGTAGTTTCATTTCAAAATGTGCGATATCTCTGATTTCAGCTTGGGGAAGATGATGATAATTTGTGTCAGTGTACTGTTCGCCATGGTTTTCCTGTGCACTCTTTTCCTGCTCCTATCGCTCGTGTCCAGCGGAAGAACATCCAAACAAATCTTCGACTCAATGAAGAAAAACTACTGCGCCAGGGCGATCAACGTCGTGGTGAGTACACAAGTACACACACACACATGCACATACACACACACACACACGCGCGCGCGCGCGCGGCTTATCGGGACGTTTTTCTAGTCATAGTTAGTCATGGCCTATTTAAAGAAATAAAGTCCAGTATAACTTTTCAGAAAGAAAATATTACAGCTTATGAAATAAACCTTGCTTTTAGGCGATTGTGGTGATGGTGCTACTGCAATTCCTGTGGATCGTGATCACCTGTGTGTTGTTCATTCCCATCCTGTTCTTCTCAGTGGTGCATTATCTCCACAAGGAACAAGAAGTTGATTGCATTAATCTCAAGCACTACGGTAAGAACGTTAACATTAAAAAAAATCCGGGCATGTCGTTAGCACAGGACCATTGGCCCATGGGCACCTGATTTGGCCTCCGGGCCACCTGCCTTTGAATTCTACTGGCCCGGACTGGCCACCTAAGTCCAAAGCCTAATTTATTAAAAACACAATACAAATACTTTTTTTGTAAAAATAAATTGTAGAAGCAGTTTGTAAAATTGAATTGAAACTGTTTTTTTTTTCAAAATTTCATTTGGGAAAAAAAAATTAATAATGTGGTTCATGGAATTAGACCTGGACCACTGAAATTTGATCTGGGCCACCTAAATTTGTCAGTTACTGGCATGGGTGGGCCGCCAACTTTCAAAACTTTGTGACATCCCTGAAATCCAGTTCGTTGATTCCCATACATAATTCAGCGAAAAGAACAAATTCATATTTGCGAGTAAGAGAGGACAATACACACACGCCTGAAATGACCGATTTCGTGAAAAAGGAAGTGCGAAAAGGCAAAACTTGCATGCTGCTTACCAACAAGTAGATAGGCAGGTGTTATGCTCAGAGGTGAATCTCAGGAATCCATCACAAAACATGGCAGAGGATCTACCCTAGCTTCGAAGCCCAGGTCACACACCGTGATAAGTCGAAAGGCAGGGGTATTAATGCACCCCCCGGAAAAGGATAAATGTCCTCCAAAATATTTTGTTAAGAAATGACCCGTGGTTTTAGCTCTGAATGTAAAATAACTGGCTTATTTAAAGCGAAGAATGAAGGACAAGATTTCTTGTATTTCACTGCAATTTTTTACTAAATATTTGTACAATTATGTTTGTTTGTATAACAGGCATCACAAAAGAAGACCAGAACTTCTGCGCAGATGCATTGGGTCATATGTATTACAAGGTATGAGTTGTTCTTTGAACAAATTTTACAGATAACCGGTGTGACGTTTTCAGTCACCCCCGTTGTCTTACGCCCCCCCTTGTGATGGTTAACCAGACTTCTGTTAACTTCGACTGTAAAGTTTAAGGAAACTTACAGTCAGTGATGGCACTTTTACAGTCAGTTATGAAACTTTTTACAGTCAGTGATGAAACTTCCATTGGTACATGCTGGCTGTAAAGTTTTGTCGCTGACTGTAAAAAGTTTTATCACTGACTGTAAAAGTACCACAGACTAAATTTCATCCTTTAGAGTTGGTCATCATCACTGGACTGGCAATCCTGTTAACCATCACAAGTGGGGGTGATTGAAATCAAAGTTAATATGCCCCAGGGGTGATTGAAAACAGAAATTTCTGATTTCATACGCCCTGGGGGACATACTAAGTGGGGGGGGGGCGACTGAAAACGTTTCACCGGCTCCCAACAACTAATATCCTAATTTTTAGCCCGGAGGTTCAAAGACTAAGATATGGAGAGTTTTAATAAGAATATTCATCATGTCGAGATTTCAGGGGGATACCCTCTACTGGACCAATTTTTTACATTTTTAAGCAGTTTGGGCAAAAACTGGCCAAATAACAGGTTTACGCCTGTATGTGTTGCCCCCTCCCCCCGAGAAAAACTCATTCGCCACTGATTCATGTTTCTTTTATTAAAGGGATGAAATTAGGGAAAAAAATATATCTAGATTTGACAAACTAAAATCAAAATGTGAAAAGATCAAGTGAGGCACGCATGTGTTGTGTTTGTGATTGTAGAGTAAGGAGGCGATGATTTGTCTGGGGATTGCTTACGCAGCAGCGATACTGGCAACAATAAGCATGGTACGTACTTCAGATAAGACCATTGGAGGATCTGGGGGAGGGGGCGCCAGGGACAAGCGCCCCCGTGTCCAAATTCCTTCATTTTCATGCAGTTTTCGGGGAAAATTTGGCCAAATAATACGTTATCACCCCCACCTCAGAGATTGGTGCCCCACGTCTGGGAAATCCTGGATCCGCCTCTGAAGACATTTCTAGTAGAATTTGGCTGGTCCTGGCAGATTTGGGAAATGAAAGCAAGTGTAGAGAAATCTTATAAATTTAAGGGATCAAGTAGATTAGAGAAATCCAAAATTTATTTCTCTACTTTTAGTTTCTTGAATTTGTTTCTCCTAATTTTAGATTAAAAAAAGAAATCATCTATTTTTGGGTCACATAAGTTTTAGTTTCTGACAATTTGCCACCTAAGACAGTGGCGGATTCCTGGCGCCTCCCCCCTCTGGGTCCAAATTCTTTCATTTTCATACAGTTTTCAGGAAAAATTTGGCCAGATAATAGGTTAGCGCCCCACCTTGGAGGTTAGCTCCCCCCTGTTTGGGAAATCCTGGATCCGCCAGGATCTGTAAGAAGATAAATGCATCAGATCAATAAAGTCATAAAGTTTTTTGTACTTCATGTGGAATTTACCCCTGAAATGTTCAACAAAAAATCCAAGCCATAATCTGTGTGTTGGTCGCACGCTGGTCTGTTTTACTTATTTGATGAAAAGTGATGTACAGGTTGGACACGGTTAAATCAAAGTCTTTCGTCGGCAAGGTTTTACTTCGAATTAAGCGGAAATTCGAACTACATTATACACTGTAAATCGAATTATGTACAAAACTTCGAATTAGAAATAAATTTGATTTGAAA
>JBCAUG010017390.1:0-10847 GCA_038406175.1 Haplosyllis leylae
TGTGACACACATACCAACATAACACACCACTTGTTCCAAAGTTTACTCGCAACAAATTTACAATACGATGTCTATGACCCAAACCCAGTTACACCCGAAGCTGGAAGTGGCATCCGAATATTGTTAAATACCCTCAGAGCCTGGACTGTCCCTCATTATCACTGTCTTTGGTTCACAGTTCAACGTGTCACTGCACATTAGTTTGCTCGGTATTGGTTTGTAAACGAGAGGTGTCCGGTAAATGGTCATTGATCGTTTCCAAATATTGGAAATCATATTTCTCACGAGAAGCAAACAAATACAAAAAAAAATCATCATGTAGGAAATGCCTCGACATGCATGAATTTAATCTTTCAGTAAACAGTGTGGCCTATGTGACATTGATAATTGGGAACCTGGTGGTCCAGTCACTCTACCAGTGACCGAGACCGAAACAGATGCCGAGAACTAGTACACAGTACCCAATGTGTCATCTGTGTGAACACCTCCACACGATCCCATGCAACCCATTTTTTTATCTGTCTTGGTATCGGTCTCGGTGTCGGGCAGTGTAGACACACCATTAGTTTGGACGCCGGTAATGCGTGACCTAATATGCACTTGATTATTAGTACAACTTTGTCACTTTCATTGAAATTGAAAATATTTTCCCATTCCTGCAGCTCTTACAAGGGCCTCCTACTGAAAAGATTTTCTTTCAAGGAGATAATATTGTACAACAGCTGCTAAAAATAGTGGTCGGAATTGCAAGCAGTGTCCGTGATACAAGGTCCCTCTGATGCAACGGGAATTACTTATTTTAAGCGGATGCTCGATGTAAACGAACTTTTTTTTTCAAAGTATAGCTGTCAATGATGTTGTTCAGAAAGAAATCTATTCGTTGTAACTGGGTGATCATTCTTACCGAACTCGTTAAAGCGGGGCCTAGTGTACAATGGATCTTATCTCATGTTGGACCACAGAGTTAATCGTTTCAATGGTACATGTAGAAATGATGTGTCTTTCTGCATTTTATTTGAGGAATTCATTACTAACTAGGTGCCATCTTTTTATTGGAAATCATTACCAGTCTCATGCACACTATAGAATATTGAACTATTGGCAGTCGAACGAAACTCAATACATTTACACGTGCAGTTCTGGCAAAGGACGGTAGCCAGCTTATTAGTGGCATTTGCCATCAATAAATGATTTTCGTATAAATATCGTTAATCCTCGGATTAGCGTTTCATACATTTCGACTTGCTCACAAAATATAATTGAGCCAATTTCCATTGGTTAATAGATCAAACAGCTCCAGTTTATAGGCCGGACACCACTCCTGTCTTGCCCTTTCGTATGATTTTGTCTTGCGCATCAGTACATGTCACCGTAACGAAAGAAGAAAATTATCTAAACTAGTGTGGAAAGTTTTTGTATTTTCACAAGAATTCAGACTTCAGCATTACCACAGGTAGTATATTGTGGTAGACTAAAGGAGAGAAACATTATTTTGACTTTACTTAGTAAACAGTTATTATATCTGCCACCTTATTTCAAGTTTTCCAACACCCAATAGCATTTGAAATCTTTCTAGTACAATGTCACGGAGAAAATATCTAAAGCAAATAAGCTGTCGAACTCACACTTAATGTTTTAAACGAAGAAAGAAAAGATAATAGCTGTGAAGAAATTGTGTCTACATCAAACTCAACAATTGATCGCGAAGCGGTGTCTGTTTGAGGATCTTTGAGGACTTTCGTATTGTGCTTTGGCAGCAACGAAGGAAATACATTTCATGTGAAAAAATTGGTTATCTTTCAAATGCATAAGGTTGTGGAGCTAATAAAATTACCAGTGGCCATTGGAGAAGACTTCTCTGAAGAGTATTGAGTGGAAGAATTAACCCAGTGAAACGATCTACTCCTGAGCTGTCTTGAAAAGAGATATTAAAAAATTCTGATTGATTTTTTGTCTGCTTTAATTATTGCAAGAAACACGAAAGGCATCAAAGCTGTTGCCTGTCTCGTAGTGTCCGATATGTTGATTTAGCAAGAAAACTGTGACCATTTTGAAGTTTTGAACAGTTGTTGAAGAAATGGAGTTCCGTGGAACAAAAGATAACATTTTAATAGACAATTATGCCAACAGTGATGATGATACTACAGACAGCGAAATACAAGATGAGGTGGAAGATACTGTGCAGGTACATTTAAAGTTGTCTTGCGTCTTCCTGATCAGTGCGAAAGTGTTTGGAACCATTTGTGGGAGTAATTAAATTTCAAATTTTGGGCGTCGTACAAAATTACACGGCTGTTCTTCTGGCTTAATAAATCGTTCCAAGAGGATTGATATTAAACCCAGAAAATCAACGGTGCTAACCGTCGGGGAAAAATGACGGATTTTTATTTCAGGCCAGGGAATTGTGTGCAATTTTGTCATGACAATGCAAAATTTTGAGATGATAAAAGACACAACTCTTTCACATATCAAGTAGGAAATTATTAGTTCTCAGATGAATTTTTCTTGAAGAAATAGGGCAAAGGGGAATAGGTGTTTTTAGAACCGGGAATCAATAAGTAAATCGGAAAATACTTGAAAAGTCAATGATGCTGTGGCTCTAGCAATTACTTTTCTTTTCTTTTGTTTTTAAAATAATTCCAAATTTCCATTTCCTTTGGGAAAATTTCTATGTGCGTGCCTCGTCTGAATTTGCCAGTCGTTTAATTGCCTAACTTTTTAAACCTAAATCGGATTTAATTTTTGCGATACTTTTTCTTGGTGCAGGTACCCATTTCCTATGAGTCAGATTTGGACTTGAGATTCAAGGAACTGTACTTTTGATTGATTTGGCGACCTGTCAAAATCTGATGGTATATTTTAGCAGTGCAATTGATTTTAATAGCGACCAAGGTAATATTTATTAGGAAGTAATGCAAAAGAAATGCACTGCAGGTTATACAGTGTTTGTTTTTTATTGCACTGGAATAGGATCCTCTTGCGTGATATGGAATTAAGTTTCAAAGTAAAATGATCAAAAGATATGATAGAGTAGAACTTAGCAATCGCGTGGCAACTCACTCAAAACGTAAAAGTTACTTTGCCACGCCTCTTTGATAAATGTAACTGCATGTACAGTTTGTATATGTTAAGTTTCCAACATTCGAGAAACATTGATCATTTGTGTGCAGAGTTTGACTGGCTATGCATGGATATTATCTGCACTGTAATGTTTCGCAATATTTTCTGCTTATATTGATAACTTTGATCATTTTGTAATGACAATTGCTGGCGAGATTCCCTGTCAGCCTCGTTCGCAAAAGGCAATAAGCTCCAATCAGGTGTGGAGTTAATAATATCTCGCCAAGGCACCTGTTTGGGCTTCCCCGTGAAGTGTGTGCAGCGGACAGCTGTCCGACAGTTGTGCAGAGAGCTCTACCACTGAACACACAGTTTGAGCGCCTTTTACGGAGAGATCGCCCGGACTTGTCACAGGGGATCCCGCCGACAGGAAGGCTCACCCCGCAACCCGAGGGAATGAGTAGCAGGGACAGCGACAGTGACAACTATCGTCTGGAAAACGTTATCAAGGTTGTGTTGACGTTTTTTAAAAACTAATTTTGCCATATTTTGGGAGAAACGTCATGTGTATCAGTTTTTCATTACTGTGTCTTAACATGTCAAGTGTCATATCCTCTGATATCTTAGTGTTTGATCATCGCAGAGCAACCTGTTGATAGGGAGGCCATATTCAATCATGGCCGTAACAAATAGTCTCAAAAAATCTCTATTATGAATACGAAAATCACAAAGAAAGTGTGTAAACAGGTTGTTTATAAGTACTTTCATTCAAGGTTTGGAAAATGAAGCTGCATGCACAACTTAAGTTTGTGCACTATTTGCACATAAAAAATAGAATACATGGAAAATATGCGTATCGATTACCTTTCTCTTTCCTCGTTGACATTGGCTTTGTAGTAGACTAATAAGTGTGCACATGTAATGAGGTGTAGAAAAAAGACAACCCAGTAATGTATGCGTCGTACAGTGATCAATGGCATTTCAACCCATTAATAAGAGGGGAAAAAGTTAGATTGGTTTGAAATAACTTTCATGATAATAGCACCAGCATGGAAACAATTGTGTCAAGTTACGGGGTTATGTAATTAACTCGTAAATTTTTGATAGCGATTGTGAACAGTTAAAAAATAAAACAGGATAATGTCACCAGTATCAACTGAATTTTATGATGGTATGAAAATTTTAAAAAATTACATTTTTTGTCGTGTTCAGAACGGCCGAGATTGGGTTGACCACATAATTCTGACAAATGTAAAATCTGTAGTGCAACGCATTTATTGAAATTATTGATCACAGCAATTAGTGAACGAGAGATTAATGAAGAGATTAGGCGTAGAAGTCCACATTTGACTGCCGACTAGCCATGCTACATGGGGTTGGTCAGATATTGAAGTGTCCATGTTCAAAGGGGTTATTATTGGCCATTTCCCTCTCATTTAACCTTTCGTGCAACAGAATTTTTTCCCCGGTCAGGTGGTTTCTTGTGAACCAATTAAGGAATTTGCGTGCCAAGATGTGGGAGTGAGAGTAAAACATGCGTGTTACAGAGAGAAGAAGATGTAAGGCAGGAATCGGTAGTAATGTTTTATTCGTTTTGTAAAATCATGGCAGATCTGAAACGACAGATTTCAGAGTCTCTGTAAAAGCCTTATTGATCCAGTCAGTTCAGCTCAAGTTCTCACGGCTTTTCAAATTCATATTTTACTATTCTGTAAGCTGGAACTGTGTTATTTCGTCTTTGAAGATCTCCTTATACCTTTGGATGGCAGTGATATTAAAACTGGTAGATTTGTGTCAGTCATAATTTTAGAAAAACAACTGTGTATCTGGTTCACCGATTCATTGTCCTGATAGAATGTACACTTTCTTCTACGTTAAATTGTTTTAAACAATAAAAAAGAATGTGATACGGCAATAGAATACCAAGAAGGATATTAAGAAAAGCTGTCTCCAAATTTCCTGACCTGAGATCAACCAAAAATTTAATCTCGAAACTTAATTTTCAACCGAACATTCGCAATGAAAAATTTTATTGGGGGAAATAGGCATTAGGGAGGTTACGGATTGGAATGAGCTCAAACCTGACGTTCTACTTACACTCATATTCCGTCGTGTTCGTTGTAGAAAGTAGAGGACTCTGTGCTGAAGGACGGAGAGGAGTTACCGCTAAGAGGGGAGGGCGCCGAGCCGCCAACCAAGGTCCCCGCCAAGATCCGTGAGATCATCACCAAACACCTGTCAACGGAAAACTTGACCGATCCGGACCAGGGCGAAGACATGGCCGCCACTGCTGATACTCTCCGCGAGGAGAATCGCATGTTACAGGTAAATCTTGACCACTTGTCGCAGAACTGTTTTATTTAAAGTCCCATATTTATGCCACAAAGCTGTAGCAGTCTTTCAAAGACATCAGGATGTTATGGATTTTAAAGGCAGTGACCTCCCCTTCCCCACTATTTTATACAAGTACCAAAAATCGGATACCTGATGTATCAAATAAAATGCATTGACAAAGTGGTGAGGTGTGGTTATGCATATTTATTTAATTTCGATGGACACTCCAGTTTACTTGCAAATAGCTGCACATTGACATATTTCCTGTAAGAAATCCATATTTGGATAGGAAACGGGTTTCATAATGGATTGCATAACTTCTTGGAATTTACTCTGCTTTATATGTACACAGCGCAGGTGTATTATATCCCACCCCCCACCCCCATCAAGTTCGGATGGTAAACATCCCTTCTTGGAGAAATGAAAAACAATTTGGTCCAGAAAAGTTAATTTCCTTCTTCCAAGAATTGCTTTTAATGTCTAACAACGGATACTAATAAGGTAACCTTCACTTCCAGTAGTTTCTTGCCCATAATAAATCTTCCAAAAATGATCCTAATAACGATTTCCAATACACAATTTGAAAACCTATTGCTTGACCTTAAGTTCCTTTATGTTTTATTTGTAATGGAATAACCGTAAAGTGGAGATCGGTACTTGAAATATATTGGATTTCTGATACAGAAAAGACCTGTTAATGTTGCCCTTTTCAACAAAGATTGTGTAAATTTGGTAGGTATCTGCAGGAGTCATGGGCGAACATTTGACCAAATTATTTGCGATGACTAGACGTTTTAGTGCCTGAAAAGAAAATTAGTAATCTTTCAGTCGAAGTTGTCTTTGTTCAATGACCATGATTTGTAACTGGTGATTAAAACCTATCTTCCTTAACTGTTACCAATGCACAGCTCAGGGTTCCCACTGCCTCCGGAATACCGAGAAAGGTCCTGAAAAAATCATTAAGTTTTGTTATTTATCAAAAATTCTGGGAAAAAATGTAAAGAATCCTGAAAAAAACTCAATGTTTCAACACTGCATCCCTTTATTTTTGGGTTTATTGCACTCCCTGTCGGGGTACGAAGTGTTCAAAAGCTTCTTACAGTTGGAATAAAGTATACGGAAGCCCTTTAAAAATAATAAACCCGCTCCTGGAATTTTCTTGAAAATCCTTGAAAAAATACGGAATTTTACAAAGATTAAAAGGTCAGTTGTCAAAGGAGTTGTTAAATGTATACAGATACACTGAGAGATAGACTGGAACAGGCGGTTTGTTATTTAATTAACGTCCATTCTGTTTATTACCGTCCGCATTCCGCTATCCACACTGGGAGGGGGGTACCCCAGTCCCGTGTTCTTTCCCTGGTCTCTGGTCCCATGTCCTTTCCAAGGGGTACCCCACTCCCCAGTTCTTTCTCTGGTCACTGGTCCTATGTCCTTTCCAGGGGTACCCCAGTCCCAGGCTGGGGGGGGGGCATCCTAGACCCAGCTGGAGGGTACCCCAAGACAGGGGTACCCCCCTGCCAGATAGGACTGGGGTACCCCCCCTCAGCCAGGACAGGAATGAGGTCCCCCTCTGGCCAGGACAGGACTGGGGTACCCCTACCCCCGCCCCCCCCAGGCAGAACAGCGAAATGAGCACTTGCCTCTTTCGTTCACGCAGGAGGACTTCCTCGTCATTAAAGACTTTACTTTTATAGAACCGGAAATGTTCTAATAGTTCCAAGACATTGTGAATGAAATTACATTTCTTCACAGAATGAGTTGAACCGTGTTGAAGATCTACTGGCCGCTAGTCGAGCAGAGAGAGACGAAATCGGTATCAAATACAACGCACTCAGTGAAAGGGTAAGTATATTAGTATATTTTCTAAGCAACTGACCGCAAGATCTTTCGCTTTTGTTTTAAAAAGATAACACCCAACGCAAATAACGACTGACTTTTGACAACATTATTTGACATGATGCACGACTTTTGGTGTGGTGGCGGGGAAACCATGCAAACGGTTTACAATTACGTTTACGTTAGATGACTTCGTTTTAGCATTGTGAAACATTTTCATTTCAATGTAAAATTCTACTACCAGATTTAAAATAAAATTACATAACATAATAAGATATTGAAAATCCTGGCAAGCAATGCAGGATTACATGTAGGATTTCTAGTGTCAAAAGTTCACGGCAGCTTGACAAATACAAGAATTAACCAGATAGTGGAAAATTAGTTTCTTCCATGCGTGAATAACCAAGACATACACGTGAAAGTCGAAAAATTATACAAATTATAGAATGCTTGGACGTTTTTTTTTACTCTGAAACACCTTGCGCAAAGTTGACAATTTTATCGCTATTAATTACAAGAAAATAAAATACCGCAAATAAAAAAATTGAAGTGATGAGCGTATAAGAATAAAAACAACGGGCAGCAAGGTGTCTGTGTCGCGATAGATATTGTGTAGCTTTTATTTTAGGATGTTAAAAAATGACATTGAATCCAGAATAAATATTTGGCAAATTGAACACATAAAAAATTTATGACAAAAACTTATTGAGCTGCTGTCAATATAAAGATTTATGACTTTCGTTGATTCTCTCCTCCTCTGTAGCAACAAGTTGAGTCTTGCAGCAGCATAATTATTTCTTTTTTTCCTCTTTTCCATAATATGTTTTGTTCAAATGATAAATGGGCTTTGAGCAGCTAGGAAGCTGAACATTTACCTGGGAGTTCCGCTATGCGAGAACAGAATGCCAAATATGCTTGTTTTAATTGCCATCATTGAAAGTGCAGTCGCTTGGAATTTGAGGTTACGGTATCACGCAAGCGTCCAAAATTAGTGGCAGAAAGGTGAAGTTAATATTTTTTCGTCGAAGGCTTATTAACACTACGATCCTGGTGAAGTTGTAGGGTTTGATTATATTTTGCTTCACAGTAATTACGTACTTGAGCACTTCACATTTTTGTTCTTTTTGGTCAGTGTACAATATGAAAAGTGCGCATTCTAAAATACCGAAAGAAGTTGAAACAAACAAACAAACAAAAAATGCACGAGGTGAATATTTTGTCGAGCTTCAGGTGAGGCTATGATCATAGTATCTTTGAGAGCGACTTCAATGAAAAAGATATTCCCAATAACAAAAATAAAAGTACATCAAGAAAATGAAACCCTAAGATTAGTCACATATTATTGGGAAGATAACATCATTTCTTGAACAGGTGGCCATTTTAATGAACTATCCATTGATCTTACGGGAAATAGCCGCACCAGTGGGGGACACACTTGAGGAAAGTAGTTCAACAGTGTGCAGCATGGACTCTCATTGTTCCTAATCCAATACTTTATCCGGATTGTATGGTCTCACAACGAATATTCTCCTTGGGTTACTGTGTAAAAAGCAAAAAGGACATGCGATTGATAAAATTAATGATAATTTCCTAAACGATTAACTGCCCGATTTGCAAAACCTCAAACCATTTTTAAGCTTCAGTGGCTGCATACAATGGGTACACCTGGACCAACAACAAAGCTAGACGTTCTCAGCATCAATTCCCCGAGTCTGATGCTGGGAATTTATTCTTTCCATATATTATGGATTATGCATTCACTCATCAATATTGTTAAGTGAAATTTTATTGACAGATATGCAGTGAATATAATTGTTATTTTACAGTGACTTTTTCAGTTTAGTGCACAAATGTTTTTGTAAAAGAGAGATGCTAGGAATGTTAGGGTGTTGCATTATCGAGCAATAATGTTGAGATTATTGTGATCTGAAGCCATTATTATGCTTGATTAAAACATTCATTAATATTTAATGGAAACATAGATCTGTTTATCAGATTGACATTTTAGTCAATAATGAGGAAGCTAATTTGTGGTTCAGATTGTACTCAAATCAATTAATCCTCAAATTCTCTTCTTATTTCAAACTGCATTAACACTGAATATCATTTACATCTTGATCGGCCAATGAAGGGACCAAATTTATTCCAAACACAAGAAAGAAGAGGCATACTGTCCCCTGCATAGCAATTCTTCCTTCTGCTGCCCTATCCTGGGAGAGGGTACTCCAGGCTGAATTCCCCCCCCCCTCCCACTGTACAAGTCGGCTGAGTATCACCCCCCCATACAAGTTGGCTGAGTACCCCTCCTCCCCCATACAAGTCGACTGAGTACCCCCTCCCTCCTCCCCCTGTACAAGTCAGCTGAGTACCCCCCCTGGTGGACAGACAAACTGAAAATATTACCTTCTCTTCGTACTAAGTATGCGGGCGGTAATTATTTGTAAATTGCCTTCATAAGAGATCTCACCCATGAAGGAAAGTCAGTTCAGTGGCTATTTGGTTGTAATGAGTGATTTTAATGACACCTATGTTTTCCTTCACTCGTTAACACCGGGTTGTAGACCAAGAGTCAACGTTGGGTCTCGATTATCTAATGAGATGTAGCAATAAGGTACACCATCATTTGGATCTGATTGGTAATCTTACACATTTTATTTGTAATAAAGCCAGTTATAAACATGTTTTAGATATTCCAGTGATCTTGAATGGAATCGGTCCCATTGATTTTTAACATGACATGGTAACAATATTGTTGGGTTTCTATGGTAATACATTTCCAGGGTTTTTGAAATAAATAAATAAATAAACTCCATTTGTCTCAAGAGCATATATTTGTCTTTAAAATATAAAGGAATAATGGAAGTCAAAAGTTCAAAGAATGTGTTCATTCAATCAGGTTGAAATAAGAGATGCCACCGAAATACATCATTTACGTTCATTAAATTGACCTTGTTCCTTCTTGGTTTGTCCGATGGAATAGCCAGATCCTGCAAAAAAACACTGCTAAATTTCAATCCCGTAATTTTCGCTGATTGTGAGGATATAAAGTAACTCTGCGTGATACTGTATCGAACCATTAAATAATTAATGGCACGCATTTTGCCATCATCTGCATTCAGAATTCTGCATTTAGTCTTTACGGCTTTAGGTTTTAATTACACGAATCCCACTCGAGGTCACATTTCATATGGATTAATGACCTTTTATGCCCTTACCTGTCTTTCGAACCATCTTTATGAAAGTGCAACTCGGCAGGTGTTCCAGTCCTTTGATAATTAGAACAATAGATATCCATTACCAAAATGAACTATTATCTTCGCTCATTGGATCTTCTCCATTTGGAGATTATTAGTGATGATCCAGATGTTTTAGTCCTGACAAATGGAATTTGGGAATGAGTGGAAACTGGGTTGGGAGAATAGGTGCTGAAACACAGGTTCTTCGATACAGATCTTTTGGTGTCCTGGAAATATCAATAATATTCCAACACTATCGATAAGTTAACCCTTAAGCTGCCGCATGTGAAACCCCTGGTATGCACAGACTGCCGGGTGTAACTAAAGTGATTTTTAGGCATTACACCTTATTATGCCACTAGTGACAAATGTTTCTGA